>PVHT020000061.1:2101418-2213144 GCA_004024745.2 Catagonus wagneri
GGAGGTTCCCAGGCTAGGGGTCTAATCGGAGCTGTGGCCACTGGCCTGCGCCGCAGCCACAGCAACGCAGGATCCGAGCCGCGTCTGCAACCTACACCACAGCTCACGGCAACGCCGGATCGTTAACCCACTGAGCAAGGGCAGGGATCGAACCCGCAACCTCATGGTTCCTAGTCGGATTCGTTAACCGCTGCGCCACAACGGGAACTCCTGGGCCATATTTTAGATTCCACATAGAAGTGATATCATATGGTATTTGTCTTTTTTCTTTCTCACTTAATTCACTTAGTATGATAATTTCAAGTCCATCCATGTTGCTGAAAATGGCATTATTTCATTCTTTTTATAGCTAAGTAGTATTCCATTGTATATATGTACCACTACTTCTTAATCCATTCATCTCTCAGTAGACATTTAGGTTGTTTCTGTGTCCTGGCTGTTGGGAATAGTGTAGCTAGGAAAATAGCGGTACAGTTATATTTTTTTGAATTAATTGTTTTGTCCAACAATATGCCCAGGAGTGGAATTGCTGGATCATATGGTAGTTCTATATTCTGTTTCTTGAGGCACTTCCATAATGTTCTCCAGGCTGGTTGTACCAACTTACATTACCACCAGCAGTGTAGGAGGGTTTGTTTTCTCCACACCCTCTCCAGCTTTTGATGTGTGTAGAATTCTGAAAGATGACCATTCTAGCCAGTGTGAGGTGATACAGTTTTGATCCGTATTTCTCTAATAATTAGTGATGTTGAGAATTTTTCATGTGCCTACTGGCCATCTGTGTCTTCTTTGGACAAATGTCTATTTATATGTTCTGCCCATTTTTCAATGGAGTTTTTTGTTGTTGAATTGTATAGGTTGTTTGTGTATTTGGGGATTAAACCCCTGTTGGTTGTATCATTTGCAACTATTTTCTCCCATTCTGTAGGCTTTTATTTTTTAATGGTTTCCATGGCTGTGCAAAAGTTTGATTAGGTTTCATTTGTATATATGTCCATTTTTAAAATATTTTGTTTTCTCCCATCCTTATGATGTAATAATAATGCCAGGTGTTTTATTGCACATAGCACTTATAAATATTCAGATGTATTTATTAAGTCTATATTTTGTCATTCTGTCATTCTTACGACTGAAATAGTAACTCTAAGATCTCAGATAATTTAAGATGCATAAGCAAATTGTTTTACTTCAAACCTTCCAATTCTTCTCTCCCCAATTACTGATGAATCATTGAAAATATAACCAGGACGGACAGATTGAGATTGTTTTTATTACATTAACCAGAGTCTTCATATAATATTTTTAAATTTTTTACATGTGTCATATAAAACTGATCTTACATATTTATTTAGAAGAAATCTTTTCCACTGTAGTATTGTTGGCATTTGGGGCCAGATAATTCTTTATTGTGGGAAGCTGTCCTGGGCATTGTAGGATATTTAGCAAACTCTGCCTAGTTGTAACAATAAAAAATGTCTGCAGACTTTGCCAAATGTCCTCCGGGGATAATGTCATCCCTGTTGAAAAATACAGATTGAGTCAATTTTTATTTTAGTTACTTTTAGTTCTTTGGAACTTTGTGTTTATCATTTCTGTTTTGTGAAATCCATGTTTGAAGTCATTCCAGTATTTTCAAGGTAGCATACTGGATATTTGCCCTGCTCTTTGTTTATCTAACATTTTTTGTTATATTTATTCATGAAAGATTTATCTGGATTTGCAATTTAAGGATTTTTTTTCCTTTCAAAGACTGTAAATGTCATACCCCTTCTTTCATGCATAAGAAAGTAAGTCTGCTTGGTATATGTTTGTAAGTAAACCTTTTCTAATTTTGTCCCCCCCCCCTTTTTTTTTTGGTCCTGACCAGTCCAGAATTGTTACTCGAATACATATCAGTTATACTCTGTTTTCATTGATTGATATTGTTTTTATTGCAGTGTAGTTGATTTACAATTTTAAATTATTTTCAAATGTACAGCATAACAATATAGTAATTTTATAGATTATACTCTATTTAAAGTTATTTATAAAATATTGGCTATATACCTTGTGATATATAGTATGTCATTGTAGCTTGTTTTAGTATATGTGCTGCCGAAGCGAGCACATTATAGCTTGTTTTATACCTAATAGTATGTGACTCTTAATCTCTTACCTATATATTGCTACTCCCCCTTCTTCTTCTTCTTCTTCTTCTTTTTTTCTTTTTTTTTAGGGCTGCACCCATGGCACATGGAAGTTCCCAGGTTAGGGTTGAATCGGAGCTACAGCCATTGGCCTATGCCATAGCCACAGCAACACAGGATCTGAGCCTTGTCTGCAACCTACACCACAGCTCATGGCAGTGCCAGATCCCGGAGTCACTGAGCAAAGCTGGGGATCCAACCCGCATCCTCATGGATACTAGTTGGATTTGTTTTCACTGCGCCACAGTGGGAACTCTGCCACTCTCCCCTTCTCTCTCCCAAAATAGTGGTTAGGTAACCACCAGTTTGTTCTCTATAACTGTGATTCCGTTTCTGTTTTGTTATTTTCATTTGTTTCTTTGTTTGCCATCACTTATATTTCACATGTAAGTGATAACTTACAGTATATTTCTTTCTCTGTCTGATGTACTTCACAAAGTATGATACTCTCCAGATCCATCCATATCATTTCAAATAGGAACATTCATTATTTTTCCTGGTTGAGTAATATTCCATTTTGAGTAATATTCCACTTCTTCTTTATCCTTTTACCTGTTCATGGACGCTTTGGTTGATGCCATATCTTGGCTATTGTAAATCATGCTACTCTAACCATTGCAATATTTATAGATTTCTTTTTGATTTGTTTTTATTTTCTTTGAAATATACCAAGGAGTGGAATTTTTGGGTTTTGTGATATCACCATTTTTACTTACGAAGTAATTTCATCCTATTTTCCACAGTGATGTACCAATTTTCAGTCCCACAAACAGTGTATGAGCGTTCCCTTTTCTCCACATCCCCACCAACAATTATTACTTATGATCTTTTGATGATAGCCATTCTGACAGGTGTGAAGTTATAACTCATTGCACTTTTTATTTACATTTCTTTGATGATTAGTGATGTTGAACTTCTTTTCATGTGTGTTTTCACCACGTATACATCTTGTTTAGAGAAATGTCTCTTCTGGTGTCTGCTCATTTTTTTATCTTCTTTTTTGAACACTCTCACAGCATATGGAAGTTCCGAGGCTAGAACTTGCAGCAATGCCAGATCCTTAACCCACTGTGCCGGACTGGAGATTGAACCTATACCTCTTCAGCAAACTGAGCCACTGCTGTTGGATCCTTAACCCACTATGTCAAAGAGGGACCTCCCTGTCCATTTTTTCTTTTTTTTGTCATATTGAGTTGTTTGAGCTATATATGTATTTTGGATATTAACCCCATAACATTATAACATTATTTTCTTCTACTCAGTAGATTGTCTTTTCCTTATGTTTATGGTTTCCTTTACTGTGGAAAAGCTTTCAAATTTAATTAGGTTTCATTTGTTTGTTTTTGCCTTTGCATTTGGTGTTTTACCTTAGGAGGCAGACTCAAAAAGAAGGATGGCTGCAATTTCTGTCAAAGAGTGTTCCTCCTATATTTCCTTCTGGTAGTTGTATGGTTTCCTATCCTACGTTTAGATCTTTAACCTATTTTGAGTTTAGTTTTTTATGTGGTATAAGAAAATGTTCTATTTTCCTTCTTTTAAGTGTAGCTGCTCAGTTTTCGCAGCACAACATACTGAAAAGACTGTCCTTTACCCATTGTATGTTCTTGCCTCCTTTGTTGTGGATTAATTGATCATAAGTGTGTGGATTTGTGGGTTCTCTATTCTGTTGTATTTATCTATGTGTATGTTTTGGTGCGAGTATTACACTCTTTTGGTAACTGTAGCTTTGTAGGATAGTCTGAAGTCACGGAGTGTGAAAAACTCCAGCTTTATTCTTTTTTTCTAAAGATTTCTTTGGTATTCAAGGCTTTTTGTGTTTCCATACAGCTATTAGGATTATTTATTCTAGTTCTGTGGAAATGTCATGGGTACTTTGATAGAGATTGCATTGAATTTGTAGATGGCCTTGGTTAGTATGGGTATTTTAACAACATTAATTCTTCTTACGCATGAACACAGGATACCTTTACATTTCTTTGTATCATCTTCAGTTTCCTTCATCAGTGTTTCATAGTTTTCAGAGTGTAGGTTTCTTACCTTCTAATATGAGATATTTTGTTTTTGATGTTATTTTCAATGAGATTGTTTTCTTGCTTTTTCTTTCTTATAGTTCATTATTGGTGTATTGAAAAGCAGTGAATTTCTATATATATGTTTGCATTGATTTAGACTGGTGCTGAAAGCAGCAATTACAGAGTTCCCACCATGGCTCGGCAGAAGTAAATCTGACTAGTATCCATGAGGACGCAGGTTCAATCCCTGACCTCGCTTTGTGGGTTAAGGATCCGGCATTGCTGTGAGCTGTGGTGTAGGTCGCAGACACAGCTCAGATCTGGCATTGCTGTGGCTGTGGCATAGGCCGGCAGTTAGCTCCGATTTACCCCCTAGCATGGGAACCTTCATGTGCTGCAGGTATAGCCCTAAAAAGACAAAAAAAAAGAAAGAAAAGAAAGAAAAGAAAAAGAAAGAAAAAGAAAAGACAGCTATCACAATAGCTGCCTTTTATTGAATTCAGATATACCCTTGTGTTATTTTATTTAATCCTCTCAACAATATCTCTTTTCAGAAGACAAAAACATGATGCAATTCAAAAAAAAAAATGAACATAACAAGTGTTAAAGATATAGACTGTTATTTTTATTCACTATTTGTAGAAATGCAAAATGATAGTTTTGTTCTTTAGAAAAGAGACTGGTAGTATCTTTAAAATTCAAAATATGCAGCTACTATATATCCCAGTCATTCAATACCTAGGTATTTGTAATGGGAAAAGAAAACACAAAGACTTATGCAATTTTCATATCAGCTTTATAATAGCTCCTAACTCAAAATTATCCAAATGTTCATCAAAATTGAAAAGAGAGACTAGCATATCCATACAAAGGAATATTTCTCAGCAATGAAAAAAAAACTCACTATTTATATGTTCACCTGTAAGCATTAATCTCAAAGTATTTATGCTGAATGAGAGGAACCAGGAAAAAGAGCACATGCTGCATTATTCTATTTATATAGAGTTCTAGAAAATACCAGTTGATCTACAGGGGCAGAAAGCAGACCGGTGGTTACCTGAAGACCTGATGCAGAGGAAAGTATAGCAAAGGTACACGAGGACATGTATGGTTGGATTCATGCATTATCTATATTATGGTGATTATTTCTTGAATGTACAAATAAGTCAAAACTCATCAAATTATACAGTGTAAATATTTAGAATTTATTGTTTGTCAAATATATCAATAAACTGAAAAAAGTGTAACAGAATAACTAGCTTGGCTAGGATTATTTTTTCATTAAAGTATTAATTACATGCAATGAAATTCACTCAACTGAAGTAAAATTTGATGAACTTATATAATCATTTGCAGTTGTATAACTGCTATAGAGTCTTTTCCTTGTCATAATTTTTTTTTTTTTTACTACCTTGTTGCTTTCACCCCTGGTCCTAGGCATTTTATGATCTGCCTACAGTCATTAGAATTTTGCTTTTTTAGAACTGCGTGTATTTGGAATCATATGATATTCTTATGTATTTGGCTTTTCACTTGGCATACTGTCTTGAAATTCATCCCTGCAGTTACATGTATTAGTATTATATTTTATTCTATTTCTGAGTATTATTTCATAGTACGACTACCCTAAGATTTCTTTATCCATTTATCACTTATGGGTTTGTATACCACTAGGATTTTGACTATTATGTCCCCATATCATTCTATGGGCATATACTTTTATTTCTTTTTATATATATATATAAAATGAATTTTAAATGTATATAATTTAAAAGTATATGTTCAAGTAGTTTGACCATGATTTTTTATTGTATTGCTTATTTATCTTTTTATTATTGAGTTGCAAGATTTTGTATTTATTCTTGATAGAAGCTCTTTGTCAGATATGTTGATATGTTTTCAAAAAAATTTTCCAAGTGTACCTGCCTTCTTGTTATTTTAATGTCTTTGAATGTGTAAATTATTTTACTTTGTTGAATTCCCTTTTATCATTTTTTTCTATTGTAATATATGCCTGTTTTGCCATCTTTGAAAAATTTTTGCCAAACTTAATATCACACAGATTTTCTCCCATGTTCTTTAAAAATAGGTCTAGATTAATGATCATAGCGAGGACCTTTTGTCATGTGGGGGACTTTGGATTCGTTAACCACTGAGCCGTGATGGGAACTCCCAGGCTGCCTTTCTGTGAATCCAGTTCTTTATCATAAAAAGTCTTAATGGTGTGTCTACTTCATTTGTTTATCACATAAATTCAGAATCGTATCGGCCAAGGGTAAAACCATAGGGCTAGAGCCCCAACTCTAGATGCCAAGACTCAGGCTGCTTTGACCCTGATGTGGACCCGATATGAGAACAAGATTTTAGAAAATGATAGCTCCACCTGCAGGCAAACAAGTACAGAAAAGAGACTTAAAACTCAAAGGGTCGGAAACACGCTTGATTAGAATTTTCCTGCCCAGACTGAAAAGATCAGATGTTCTCCTCTAGAGGTGAATAAAAGAGAAAATCAGAAATGTTCCCCAGCTTCCACAGTTAGCTCTCTAAATGGGAAGCCTCTCTATTTTCCCAACCCCTTGTGTTTGGACTGCAGAATTAATAGGGAAGAAGTTGCTTATGGACTTGGAACAAAGGATCAAATTTACTGAGCATGTAATTGTTTTTATTTATTTAAAAAAAATGAATTGGGAGTTCCCGTCATGGCGCAGCAGTTAACGAATCCGACTAGGAACCATGAGGTTGTGGGTTCGATCCCTGGCCTTGCTCAGTGGGTTAAGGATCCGGCATTGCCGTGAGCTGTGGTGTAGGTCACAGATGGGGCTTGGGTCCTGTGTTGATGTGGCTGCGGTGTAGGCCGGCGGCTACAGCTCTGATTAGACCCCTAGCCTGGGAACATCCACATGCTGCAGGTGCCCCCTTAAAACGACAAAAAGGCAAAAATAAATAAATAAATAAAAATTTAAAAAATGAATTGGAGTTTCTGTTGTGGCTCAGTGGTAATGCACCCGACTATTACTCATGAGGACACGAGTTCAATCCCTGGCCTCACTCGGGGTTGAAGGATCCAGTGTTGCTATGAGCTGTAGTATAGGTTGCAGATGCAGCTGGGACCGGGCATTGCTGGTGCTGTGGTACAGGCCTGCAGCTACAGTTCTGATATGACACCTAGCCTGGGAACTTACATATGCTGCATGTGCAGCCCTAAAATGACAAAAAAAAAAAAAAGTGTATTACTTGGATAGCCTCATGGTGTTAGCTAGAGTGTACTCGTGGTGTTTGTTAGCCAAGAGTGTTATTTAGATAGCCTCCTGGTGTTACTTTCTGGACCTAACCAATTTATTTAGGGTGTTAAGGTGACTCTGTTCTCTTCAGTTTTTCTTTTTTTTCTCTTTTTTACTATTTAAACCAAGGGGAGCTTGATCCAATTACCCCATGTAAAGGATATGACTGCCATATGATTTCTACTGATACTAGCATTAGCAGCATGTATGCATGTGTTTTAAAAGTACTAACGAGTCTTGAACCATTTTATTTTTAATTCTTCTGAAACTAGTATTATTTGCTTACATTTTACAAAAATGGTAAAGTCAGGGAAAGCTATTTTATGGTTGTCATTTTTAAAATTAGTTCTTAAGTAACTCTTTTTCAAGGGCTGCTGTTATGCATGTTTTTATAGTGTGTGTATTGTTTTTATAGAAGTACAGTTGATTTACAATGTGTTTCTGGTATATAGTAATGTGATTCAATTATATGTATATACATATTCTTTTTCATATTATTTTTCACTATGGTTTATTATAGGATATTGAATATAGTCCATTTTGCTATACAGTAGGACCATGTTGTTTATCTATTTTATATGTAGTAGTTTGTATCTGCTACTCAAACTCCTAATTTATCCATCCCCCACCTCCTTTCCACTTTGGTAATCATGCAGTTGTTTCCTATGTCTGTGAACCTGTTTCTGTGTTGTAAATAAGTTCATTTGTGTTATATTTTTGATTCCACATATAATACTTGTCTTTCTCTTTCTGACTTACTTCACTTAGTATGATAAACTCTAGGTCAATCCATGTTGCTGCAAATAGATTTGTTTCATTTTTATGGCTGAGTAGTATTCCATTTTGTATATATATCACATCTTCTTTATCAATACACCTGTGGATAAACATTTAGTTTGTGTCTGTCTATTGGCTATTGTATACAGTGCTGCTATGAACATTGGGATGTGTGCATCTTTTTGAACTGGTTTTTCCATATATATGCCCAGGAGTAGATTTCTGGATCATATGACCCCTCTATTTTTTAGTTTTTTAAGAAAATTCTGAACTATTTTCCATAGTGTCTGCACCGATTTACATTCCCACTAACCATTTAAGAGTGTTCTGTTTTCTCCACACTCTTTTCAGTATTTGTTATTAGTAGACATTTTAATGATGGCCATTCTGACTGGCATGATGTGGTATCTCATTGTAGAACTGCCAGAACTGATAAACAAATTCAGCAAGGTATCAGGATACAAGATTTATGTACAGAAATTTGTTGTATTTCTTTACACAAGCAATGAAATGTCATAAAAGGAAAGTTTAAAAAGCTCTTTTAAAATTCACATCCAAAAAATGAAATACTTAGGAATAACCCTGACCTTGAAAGTGAAGATTTATACGCTGAGAAAAATAATTGATATAGAAAGTTGAATATGATGCAAAGAAATGGAAATATATCCCATTTTCTTGCATTTGAAGAGTTAATGTTTTTAAAATAGCCATACCACTCAAAGCAATCTGAAGATTTAATGTGATCACTATAAAATTACTGTGACATTTTCCTCAGAACAAGTAATCCTAAAATTTATGCGGAACCATAAAAGACCCAGAATTGCTAAAGCAATCGTGAAGTAAAAGAACAAAGCAGGAGGCATAACCCTCCCAGACTTCAGACAATACTATAAAGTTATAATAATCAAAATAGCATTGTATTGGCACAAAAACAGACATGTGGATCAGTGAAAAGAAGTAGCTCAGAAGTATACTCACGCACCTGTGGTCAATTAATTTTAGATAAAGGAGGCAAGAATGTACAGTGGAGAAGACTTTTAAGCAAGTGGTATTGGTAAAGCTGGATGGTCCCATGCAAATCATGAATTTAGAACACT
This sequence comes from Catagonus wagneri, assembly GCA_004024745.2. NCBI lineage: Eukaryota > Metazoa > Chordata > Mammalia > Artiodactyla > Tayassuidae > Catagonus > Catagonus wagneri. Next base: position 2,110,772 of record PVHT020000061.1, read on the forward strand.
TCCTCACATCATAAACAAAAATAAACTCAAAATGGCTTAAGTACTTAATTATAAGACATGACACCATAAAACTAGAAGAGAACAAAGGCAAAATCTTTCCTGACATAAATTGTACCAATGTTTCCTTGGGTCAGTCTCCCAAGGCAATACAAATAAAAGCAAAAATAAACAAATGAGACCTAACCAAACTTACAAGCTTTGGACAGGAGAGGAAACCATCAATAAAATGAAAAGACAGTCTATGAACTGGGAAAAAATACTTGTAAACAATGAAATGGACAAGGGCTTAAGTTCCAACATATACAAAAAGCACACACAACTCAATAACAACAAAACAGCTCAATCAAAAATGTGCCAAAGACCTAAATAAACATTTCTCCAAAGAAGACAAACAGATGGCCATGAAAAGATGTTCACAACATCAGTATTAGAAAAATGTAGAATGTCTCTATTTTAAGATTATACTGATGGCATTGATTATCAAATTTGAGAGAGAATTCTGCATTTCTTAGTAGTTGAAATCATGAAAGGGTGAATGGTGAATTGCCGAAGGACAAGAATGTAAGAGTAGAATACTTACAGAAATGTTTAAATTTGGGGAAATGCACATAAGTGCTGTCAGCAGAGGGAATGTAAAGGGTGAATCATAAAAGTGGGAGAAAAGCTGAATATATACACTGTATTTAAATATAAGTGAGAATTAGTGAGGTGAGGGGAGAGGTGGTGTCAAGTGAAAAATGTGAAAATTTTAAAAAGTTGGATATGAAATTTGGGTCATCACAGATGATCAATGAAAGTGAAATTTCAGTAACATGGAGGTTGTTAAATCTAAATTGCTAAGTGTTGTGGAATGCCCTAAAATTAATTAAAACTATGATATAGATGATATTATTATACTCAGATATCCTCTTTAATAAAATTTAAGGAGTTCCCTTGTGACACAGGAGGTTAAGGATGAAGTGTTTCACTGTAATGGTTCAGGTTGCAGCTGTGGCACGGGTTTGATCCCTGGCCTGAGAATTTCCACATGCTGCAGGTGTGGCCAAAAAAAATATTAAATAACTATTATCTTTATGTTTGAGAAAGTTTCAGACAGTTTTTGTATTTTACAATATAAAACATTTTAGTGCTCATGGGAGACAAATCAGCATCTGTGTGAGCTACACACAATAGAGAACATTTATGTGTCTTTGCTTTTATGGAGTAAGAACTTTTGCGAATTTTCACCCTTTTTTAGCTCTCAGCATAAATGAACTCCTGACCACACTTGGGATGATCACCTTGTGTATGGTTATACTAACTTTAAATCTTTTTCACAAATAAGTTTTAAGCTCTGCTCTTTTTGCTGACATTTTCATATGTTGCCATCCTACAGCAGATGGCTGAGGATTCTAATCAAGAGATTTTGTACAAATCAACAAAAATCTCTGGCCAGAATCTGTAGTTACTGAGGGAAAAAAAAGTTCTGAACCATATGTTCCAGTATCCTGCATGCTACTCTGGTACAAGTTTGTACATCGTTTAATCATCCAGTTCCATATCATCACAGTGTAATCCTTCACTCTGTCAGCAATTCTTTGCTTAATGCAGCTCAAGTCAGCCTCCTCTGCATTAAAGAACTGCATAGGTTTTAAAATACAATGTCATATCTCTTCCTTTCAATATGGTCAGTATGCCCTTAATGAGCAGAATTATGTTTGTGGTTTTCAAGCTTTATTCTTTGTATGGATTTAAGATAAATGAACCTCAACATGAATTATTCCCAACACATACAATACAATATATGTTTCTGATAAAGCAGATTCATGATCCAGGTCAAATTCTAATAAGAGCTGACATGTAGACATTGGAAGATTTTATTTTTTAATTAAAATTAGTGCCTGAACATATATGAGTCCACCATCAGCTTTAAATGAATTTGACTTTCTGAGCAATAGAGTTAAATGCAGCTAAAGCATATATCTATGATTATAGCTTAATTTGCATGTAAAGTTATATAATTGCTATATTGCAATGAGACAGGTTTATTATACAGCAATTTGTGGTAGTTTATATCTACTCAAATAGCTCCAACAATTTTTAAATGACCTTAAATAGAAGTCAGTCTTAAAACATTTACACTTGAGATTTGCACTTGAACCTGTTTTCCTCCTACATATCTTAACAACAAAACAAATTAACCACATAGAATCAAAAGTACACATGAATTTCAATCTATACATAATCTATTCCTAAAAGTTGCACTATGGTTTAGTTCTTAAAAAGTGAATTATGCTTTCACATAAAGACAATTATAAAATTGCAGGAGTTTGCAATCCTCACAAATTTCTCTGTATAAAATCAGAGATAGGATCAATAACTGCTCCTAAAGCAAAAATATAGCAACTGTAGCTTTTTTAGAAATCTAGAATAATGAAATTTGGTGTAAGTTCCATGAAATGGAATACATAATTAGAAACCTCACTTATTTGGAGTTTCCAATGTATGGAAGTGAAAGGACGCCATGCTTCTATCATAAATTTTATCCATCAGGTTACACATGTTACAACAGACATGAAAATACAATCAAGATGTTTTTTGTTCTCCTACAAAGTCCTTTATAAAATTGTTTGCCCATATAAAAATAAATGCTCTTCAAGGAAGTTTGACTTGATTCCCATTTTCCTCTAAGTAAATGGTCTTTCACTTGGAAGAAGCATTTAAAATCTTTCAGTTGACCTTTAGTTTACCTCAAGTTTCTATAAAGTATTCAATAAATGTTCTATAATTAGTCATAATGTCTCCCTTCCTCCCAAATATTTACAGGTAATGAAAAATTCAACGTATTTTTACTTGAAATCTACTTTCTTGATTTAGTTAAAATGTTTGCTAAGGCAACTGTCAAAGCAGTATTAAGTTTTATGAGTACAACTGGTATTAAATGAAATCTCATGTGTGTATATTTCATTTACATAAATCTTTATAGTCAATCAATAAAAACATTATTTTTTAAGCTATAATCTCTCTTCACAGGCAAACAGATCCCTCCAAAAAAACATTAAAAAGGTTATGTTACATTTTCTATCTTTCATCAGGCATGGCTGGCAAAAGCTAAAGTCAGGGAAATTAAGATATGTTCTAATTTGGCATCAGTAAAGATGGGGGAAGAGAAGAAGTGAAGAGAAATAACTGCACACTGCAAGCATTTGTCTCTTATAGGCTGAAAAAAAAAATTTTTGTTTTTCTTTTTGCAGGTGCACTTCAGCATATGGAAGTTCCCAGGCAGGGTCGATTAGGAGCTTCAGCTGCAGGCCTACAGCACAGCCACAACAACGTGAGATTCCAGCTGTATTTGCAACCTTCACCAAAGCTTGTGGCCATGCTGGAGCCTTAACCCACTGAGCGAGGCCAGGGATTGGACCCTCATCCTCACGGGTACTATGTGGTGAGTTCTTAACCTGCTGAGCCACAGAGGAATGCTAAACAGCAACGTTTTTTAGAAGTCATTTGCTTGGAGCCGTGTGACATTGGCTGAGAGCTCGGTAATGCCTCACTTTTTTTTTTTTTTTAAAACAGAAGTAACCATTATATATTAAGAAAAAATTTGCATGAAAGACCAAAAACAAGTCAACAGACAATAAATAAATAAATTTATTTAATCTTTCCTGCTTCCTTCGAAATAAATTCGAAGGAAGCAGGAAAGATTAACAGGGAGATGAATGCTGGGCGTAGAGCTATGGGATTATTAATCTTGTCACACTTCAGATAGGTCAAGTCTGAGAAATACGAGAGAGGAAGGTGATGCTGAGAAAAGGAACAGTCAGAGCACAAGAGATAGCTTTGAAATTAACATACTACAAAATAATACTACACCAGAAGTTTTGGAAATTAATCTTGTGCTCCATTTTCCAGAACATAAAACTATTTAGAATATGGAAAGTTTCAGGAAAATTGTATCTTAAAACTAGGCGATTGGTCCATCAGTGTAAGTGATGGAGAGCTTGAGATGCAAAGGAATAGATTTACAGGTATACCTTGGAGACTAGGTGGGTTTGGATCCAGACCACTGCAGTAAGGTGAATATTGCAATAAAGCAAGGCACAGGAATTTTTGATTTCCCAAGGTATATGAAAATTACGTTGATACCACACTCTATTATATTAAATATGCAATAGTATTATGTATGGAAAATGTGTATACCTTTAGGAAAAGTAATTTATTGATAGAAAAGGCTAAACATCATATAACGCTTCAGTGAATTGTCATTTTTTTGCAATAGCAACATCAGAGCTCTCTGTTCACATAAATATAATAAGGAAATTTTTGAAATAGTCTGAATATTCCTTAAATGTGACACAGAGACATAAAGCAAGAAATGCTCTTGAACAAATAGTGCCAGTAGATTTGCTCAGTGTAGGGTTGTCACAGACCCTGTGGCTTGGAGGTAGACCCATACTGGCCAGGCTAGCCAAGGGGATTTATCTCTATATGTAGTAAATACTCATAATAGTCAAGTTTTAGTTTTCTTAATAGAAATGTGAGAAGCAAGAAAAAAGAAAGTGCTCTAACAGGTTCAGAGAAAGTTATCTTAAATCCAATAGTCTGTATTCTCTGAACATTCACGTAAACGTCAGGGCAAAATTTGCCGGAAAGGGCTTGAAGACATAAAGGATCATTATTAAGGATTATTTTTATCAAAGGAAGCTACATTGCAGTGAGTACCAAATGAATTCAAAATGGAGAAATAGAGGATGATCAATACATTTTTAGAAATTTTTTTAGAAGTTTTAAGTGTATGACAGGTATAAACTGTTATAGGAATGGGGAAGGGCATAGACTGAGAAAAAATTGTGGGTGTTGTTTTTATTAAACAAGATGTCAAATATGCTTTTTATGCAAAAGTATGAGAGTCAGAACAGTATAAATAATAATAGTAATTGAGATGAAATAACAAATGAAGGAATGATAGAGGAAAAGCCATGAAGAAAATAATATGATACCAAAAATAATATGGAGAGAAAATAGCATTGTACAGGATATGTGGTATTTCATCTCTTTCACCTCAGCAGCAAAAACTGAAGCCAAAAATTGAAAGTATTTTGAAGAATTTGAAAGTTAAGGTAAATTTGTTTTGATTCTTCCCTGATGGACTCATTAATATAAAAGCATATTAATTCAGCTGCTTAGAAAGATTTGCATGGGGAGAAATGCTAGGGGTTGTTAGCCTGAAGGATTTCCTTTTAGGATTTCTTTTAAGAAAGTCCACAATCAACAAATGATCTCATTTTTTTATATGTATAAAAATGTTTATTTTGACTTACTTTTTGAAAAACGGTTTTGCTGAATACAAAATTCTGTCTCGTGAATATGTGATCCTACTACGTGTTGGACTCTATTGTTTCTGATTAAAAGTTGACTGTTCATCTTATTGTGGTTACCTCCTAAATAGTGTCATTTTTCTCTTCCTCCTTTCAAGATTTTTTCTTTATCTTTGAGTTTAAACTGTAACTGTGTGTCTGGTGTGGCTCTCTTTATATTTATCCAACTTTCAGTTTATTAAGATTCTTGTATGCACGGGTTAATGTTTTTCATCAAATTTAGGAAGTTTTCTGCTATTATTTCTTCAAACATTTTTTTCTGTCCTTTTCTATTTTTTCCCTCCTGTTAGTTATTCTCATTACTTATCAATTATGTGCTTATTTCTCTGGGAGTCTTTTTATTCTTTTTAATGCTTTACCTCTGTGTACCTCAGATTGTATAATCTGTATTAATCTACCTCAAATTTATTATTTATTTTCTGCTGCCAGCTCAGATGCACATGTGAGCCCTTCTCACAAATCTTTCATTTCAGCTATTGGATTTTTCAACTCCACAATTTCCATTTTTTTAAATAATTTTATTTCCTTATTGATATTCTCTATTTGATGAGTTATTTTTATCATACTTCCCTTTAGATATTGAAATATGATTTACTAATTTACTTTATTTGAACATATTTATAATCATCGTTTTAAAAATTTTGTTGATTTCACATCAAAGTCCCTCAAAAGTTTTATTCTCTTTATTTCTCTTATGTATGTATGGGCCATACTTTTCTGTTTCTTTGGATATCTCAAAACTTTTTTGGTTAAACATCCAACATTTTATATAACATACTGTAGCAATCTGGAATCCAGTCCACCCTACTTCTTAGACTTGATTTTGCTCTGTTTTTTTTCTTTTTTATTGACTTTGGTGTACTAATTCTACAAAGTCTTTTTCCCCTGCTATGTGCTTCCTTTGATATCTTTGCTCAGTTTTTCTTTTTCCTTTGTTTTTACTTGCAGGCCTGGATTGCTTTGGGTTATTTCTTGACCAACTTCCAGAGCTTTAAGTGATAGTTTTAGATAATTGTGACCAGGTTCATTGATATTTCTTTGGGGGACAGGATTCAGTCAGCAAACTCATCAAATGGTCATTGCAGAAATCCTGTCTTCCTTCACAGGGCATGTGAGGAATGGGGAGGAAATATATACTGGTCAAAGAGGGCAAGAAGAGACAGAAATTACAGGAGACAAATAAGTGGACAACAACTGAGCCACAAGGAAGAGTTTGAATTTGTAGACTTAAATTTTGGTGGAATGATTTCAGAGATGATAGATTTAATTTCTAGGAGTGATCAGTATTCTCTGTGAAAGGATAATTCTGTAGGATAGACAAATTAGTATTTAAATAGAAAGGACATTTATCTAACAGAAAAAACTTCCAGAAAAAAAAATCGATTATGGTGGGGTTCCCTTCATGGCTCAGTGGTTAACAAACCCGACTAGTATCCATGAGGATGCAGGTTTGATCCCTGACCTCACTCAATGGGTTAAGGATCCGGCATTGCTGTGAGCTGTGGTATAGGTTGAAGACACGGCTCAGATCCCGCGTTGGCTGTGGCTGTGGTGTAGGCCAGAAGCTGTAGCTCCAATTCAACACCTAGTCTGGAAACTTCCATATGCTGTGGGTGCAGCCCTAAAAAGCAAAAAAAAAAAAAGGGGGGGGCTATAAATGTAAACAAGTTAATGAACCAAGGTAATAACTTTTACAAGAAAGAGCATAAATAAGAATATTCAAAGACCAAGAGGAAATATATTTGTGGATGTATTTGTGATCTCAGAAGTCTTATTGCAATTTTTCTAGAGGAATCCCAGTTTCTTAGCCAGAGGTATTCCAGAAGTATAGTGGCTTTCAGTTAATGAGAAACCTCATGTGATGTCCTTCAGAGTAGCAACTACTGCTGTAATTTAAAACATGTCATTGTACATGACATCATCAAGCAATTATGCAGCTAATTTTGTTGAAATGTTTTCCCATAGGTATTAAACCATCCAGGGCCACCATTTACTTCTATACGCAGCTCTACCAGGTTCTCCTTCTTTCTATGATTCCAAACTAGAGTTTGCCACTAAAAGAAATTTACAGACTATTTGGAAGTTGGGAAGAGGGAAAGCTATTTTTTTGGAAAGGTCACAGAACTGACACAGGGGTTTCTGAGTCTTCTTTGTAAGCACTCTTTTCTTCTGATATCTGTTAATGTAGGAGTGGGATTTTTCCCAACAAATTTTGGGATGCTAATTGAGAGCATCACAATGAAGTCGTCAATGAATATTTCCTTCCTTGATCTTCACTTGCCCCCTTCTTTACACATTTGTATAAATCGAATATTCACCATATGTTAAGCTTTATTTCCATAATACTTAGAATGGTTCTGTGTTCCTGGTAAGAAGTACTTACTGGCAGGGTGGTTGTTTCAAAATATGTGTCCTGTATTAACTTAATTATTTCAAGGTGGTAGACATGTTATTTCCACATAGCAAGGGATATAACTGTCAGAAACGATTAGGGCTGCATATTCAGCAACTACATGGTTTTTAATTAAAACAAACAACCAAAACAACTTCTAAAAGTTAACATTTGTTCAAGCTTGATCATGTGGCGTACATAGAAGATCTCAGTAAAACTAAATTATGTCAGGGGCATAGAATCAATCTCCTAAAACAAGGAAATCTTTCCCAATGGAAGTTGGAAAAACAAAGCAACACATAGTCACTAAAACAGCAATCTTTCTTCTGAAATTATGCAATTGAAAGGCAAACTTAGTGGTTAAAAGCATGCACTCCACAACCAGATGGACTAAGTTTGATTTTTGTCTTCATGCTGTACTAGCAGTTTTATTAACCTCTGTGCATTAGTTGCTTCATCTGTAAAACAGGGTAAATAATGGTACTTACCTAACTGAGTTGTTGTGAAAAAATGAAAAGTATTTAGAGGCACAACTCATTTTATTATATTTTGCTTTATTGTGCTTCACAGATACTTCCTTTTTGGCAAATTGAGGATTGTGGCAGCTCTGAGCCCAGCAAGTCTATGGGCGCCATTTTTTCTAACAGTATTTGCTCACCTGGTGTCTCTGACACACATTTTGATAATTCTTACAATATTTCAAATTATTATTGTTATTATATTTGTTATGGTGCTCAGTGATCACTGATCTTTGATGTTACCATTCAAAAAGATTACCCCTCACTGTAGACTCAGATAATTGTTAGCATTTTTAGCAATAAAGTATTTTTTAATTTAAGGTATGTACATTGTTGGACATAATTCTAAGGCATACTTAATAGAATACAGTGTAATATTAACATAACACTTACATGCACTGGGAAGTCAAAGTATTGATGTGACTGCTTAATTGCAACATTCACCTTTTGGCAGTGCTCCGTAAATGAATTTGCAAGATCGCCATGGTTTGCCTGTATGTATGTAATATATTGAGAAGAGTTCTTTAGGCATAGTAAAAGTATTAGACAAAATAAATATTAGGCAAAAAATAAGAGTTTGGTTAAGATATTTTTAAATCCACAGTCTAAAGTTTTAACTTGCTCAGGAACTGTGCAATTATGAAAGTATCATAGTAACACGCGACCTGATTTGTTTTGGAATGCTTCATACTAAAGATAGATCTTGTTTCAGATATTTAGAACAGGTAATATAATTTAATCCATATGAAAAATACCTGGGTTTCCTGTAAGGCTTTTGCTTTGTTAAACTGTATACCCCCCAACACACACACACACACACACACACACACACAAAACTCTTCCATCAGATTCACATAACATTGGAAATTAAATACATTCTAGCTAGCTAGAAACATTTTTCAAATAGACAGTTGGCAGTAGTAAAAAATCCACAAGATGTGTCTCAGTCACACAAACCTCTGACATTTTGAATATGTCATTTTCTGTTCTGCGGTTTAGATATTTTTCGCTTTTTTTTTAATTTGCATTGCTTAATGTAGGATAGTTCAAGCAGGAGAGAAAACATGAATGCAAAAATGTAACTTAGATGACATTCACATTTCTTTTTGGCTAGACTAAATTTCAGCTTACACGGACAATGTGAAATGCATCACAATCTAGCCCTCTGGTATCTGGCATATGTTTTTGACTTTGATTTTAAAATGTGTTGTAATTTCAAAAAAGTGTTGAAATATGAAATGCCTATCTTAGAATAAAAAAGGACAATGATTTCACAATAATCTTATTTGATTTCATAAGCCGTTTAAGCAAAACTTATTTGGAAGAGGACATAGCAGGGTATTGTGAAAATGAACTTGAGATAGATTCTTATTCTACCGTAATTGCCTCCCCAAGAAAGACCTCCATCATCACATTTGAGGTTTAGAATTTCAACATAGGAATTTTGAGGGGACACTGACATTTAGCCCATGGCGTGTGTGTGTTTGTGTGTGTGTGTGTATGAGTTAGCACAGAAAAATATATAAAAGCCTCTAAGAAGAACTCTACAGTGATTTAAAAGTACTGAATCAGATTTCATGTATTTGGACCTACATATGGACTTTTAAGTGCCACAGGCCAAATGTATATGTCTGATCAAAATTCCTGTGTTGAAACCCCAATCCTCAACTAAAGTTAGATTAAGTTCTTAGATACTCATGGTGGGGTTAATGCATTTACAAAAACAAGAGGAGTAGAGGGATCTTTCCGTGTTCTCCACCATGTGGGGACACAGCAGAAAGCAACTGGAAAACCGCGACAAGAGGCTTCATGCTGCCCATGTTGGCACCTTGAGTTAGGACTTCCCAGACTTCGAGAAATAAATTTCTTTTGTTTAATCCACTGGCTCTATGTCATTCTGTTAACAGCCTGTGCTAAGGCATCAAGGAAAAAAAAATACATAAGAATCTTAGATCAGATCTAAAACATCATAATAAGGCTCATCCTGGCCATAATACATAACATGTTTTCAAAGAAACTTTTTGGAATCGCTTTTCGAAAAAACTTTCAAAAATGGTATATTTACACTGTATATTATTTTTTAAAATGTGATCTGTCGGTAACTCTTCTCTTTCCTTGAATCTCAAAAGAGGTTTAGGAAATAACCTTCTGTGACTAATTCTTCTTGAGTTCATTATCTTAAGGGTATTAGTTTAAAGAATTGATGTTACCTTATCCATTTTAGAGTTAATATTTCAGATCACTTTTTAATTGGGTATGGCCATTTTCTCCTAGTAAATAGCACATTTTACAGGAACACTAGCAAGCTTTTCTGCTTTCAGTTAGCGAAATCAAAGAAGCATAAAAAGAGGCTTATCAAGAAAGAACACAGAGTAAATGCTAAGCTATGAGGAGACTTGACAAAATGAGCGATCATGGGCAGCGCACTGCCCATAGATTATTTTCATATTCTTGACTCTGTCAGTGCTTATAGGAGATAAATTATTTTGTTCTCAAAAAATAATTTTCGTCTAATGTCTCAGAGAATGTGTCATTCACTGATAATTGTGATTCTCCCCTTTAGCTCTGGGTTGCATGCTTCTGGAATGCAAATCGAGAGTTCACAGAACTGACAATTCTGTTCTATTAATGCTTAATTATTGGGTATGATTTTGCCAAAGGAGGGAAACACTCTTCTGGGAATGAAGGTGGTGTTTAGAGGAAAAAAGAGATAATTTATCTTTTCAATAAATTTCTTCTAAAAGCAATCCTGTTTGTAGAAGCAGTAGTTTGTGCCAGTTCATCACGTGATTTAGTTAGAAACCTTTGCTATGATCAATGTTCCTTAATCTTCACAAGGAGCCCTGCCATCAGTTATTAATGTCATATCGTATGCATTTGGGTTACCATAAAAATTGATTTTTTTGCAAGGTGAGTTCATATTTTCATCACTAGCAATATCTTGAACTGCTTTCTTGGAAGAACATAGTCACTGTGGTACTAATAGCATTACTGTTAAGTTGTGTCATTCATAATGAATGCCCCAAACAAAGCTTTTCCCTCAAAAATGTATTTACTGAATTTGAGATAAAAACAATTTCAAAACCTTTATCAATTCTGTAATAAAACTTAATATAATACAGAATTAAAACTTCATGAGCTTCTTAAAATAATGTATTCTTTCCAAAAAGAGTAACCTGTAAAACAGTCATTTGATTACTTCAAAGTAGTGTTCACTTTTAAATAATGTACAATATATACTATGTATTTAAAAACTATAATTCTTCAGATATGTGTATTTATATACACACATGCATATATATATGTAATACAGAATTTTAATTAAGAAAATATCAAGGAGAGACTATGACCATTAACTTCCACTTTTTTCTAAGTCTTTCATCACCCCTGCTTTCCCTTACTTCTGCCCTCTTATTTCTACTTTTTCAGTGATCCTTAGTGTTTATCATGGAAGGGTAAAAAAGATACATATAAGCTTTGATGTATCCTTTTTGCATGCACAAAGTATAGTGATTAAATGAGAAAATGAAAATGATTAAACGGGAAGAATGAACAAGAACACACACTCCCCCCCCCATATATATACATACACACGTCAAAGTGAGTGATGCAAATGATTGAAAATAAGTTCCTTTGACAGGGTATGGGTAAATAATAAAATGTATTAACTAAAAGTCAGCACTTGATAAATATGAGATCATTTCATACATGATCATGTATGAAAATTAAGTCTTTCACATCACTGCCACGGTAATACCTGCTCTGCATCTTTGCAGAAATATAATGCATATTCTAAAACATCTGGGAACTCCTAGGATTTCAGCACTAACATTTTGCCTCAGTGGCTGAGATTAACACTAATATAGTATTTTTAATCAGTACTGTAGAAGTGCCCTTGCAAAAATCCCTCTCCATCACTGGAGTGTTAGCAGTCTCCATCTCCATTATAAAAGATGCCTTTTGGTGTTCTGTGGATGCTGAATATTTATGCCCAGTGGGTGCTCTCTAATATGCTGACATGCTTTGCTCTGAAACTGAGGATGCAGTCATTTAGGTTGGTTCTCAAGTGTATCAGTATTAGTTGTATATCAATGTTGTGACATAATTTTTTTTTTTTGGAAGTCAGATGTGAGTGTGAGAAGATAGAAATTTATTTTGCAGATACTTGGAAGCTTTAGAGGTATCAAAATTGCTGAAAGGATCTCTTTCCTTATTAGAACAGTATTAGGTTACTGCAAAGCAGTGATGGAGAAGCTACCATGTCTAAATAATCATCCTTTGAGGTTACTTCATGAGAATTTGAACTTCTCACTTGAGTTTAGAGAAATCTAAATTGGAAATCTGTCTTTTGCAGGAGAAAGAATTCACTGTTCTAGGACAGATCCATATTCAAAGGCTTCATTCAGTTCTATGTAAAATGTTCAGCAAAGGAATTGCTACTTATTTTTTAAGTAAAATCAAATATTTAAAATATGCATATGAAACTTTTGATGATTTATTTAACCATCTTTTGAAATTAGAATTACAAGAATTTTTGGTTTTTGATTATTTTATTGAAGCTTTGTTAGAGCTGGTTGTATAATAAAAATAGTACTGAATTGAGAGTAAAAAAAATCAGCCAATTGATTTACTTTTATTAATCATATTTCCATTATGAAAATCATGTTCCTTCCATTTAAAGTAGTTAAAATGGATTAAATAATTCCCAAGAATATTTATATAAGTGAATATCATGGTGATTGGAAAATGACCAATTCTTAGTTCATTTGCACCTGTACAAAGAAAGTTTTGGAGATTGATAAAGCTTTAGGAGACTAGGAAATATCTTTGGAATTTACCTGAGTCTTTATAAACAGTGTGAGCTTTTGAAGATCAAAAAAGGTTGTTTACACAGGCTCCAGAGTTTTGTTTGTTGGGTTGATTTTTACTTACTTTTTCTCCTTGTAAAGACTGGAGTAAAAAACCAGCATCGTATAGCTATTGTGATTCCTGGATGAACTGTTAAAGAAATTCAACTTGTAAGCTAACAAAATCAATTTATTTATTTATTTATTTATTTATTTATCTATCTTTTTGCCTTTTCTAGGGCCGCACTTGCAGCATATGGAGGTTCCCAGCCTAGGGGTCTAATTGGAGCTGTAGCTGCCGGCTTACGCCACAGCCACAACAAGAGAGGCTCCAAGCTGTTTCTGCAATCTACAGCACAACTCATGGCAACGTGGTATCCTTAACCCACTGCGTGAGGCCAGGGATTGAACCCACAACCTCATGGTTCCTAGTCAGATTCGTTAACCACTGAGCCACAAAGGGAACTTCATGAGCTAACAAAATTTAAATGACACAGTAACTTCATGTAAAACTAGAAATTGTATCACTCCTGAAAATTAGTCTGAGTTATCATTTCCTGAAGGGTTTCTATTGAACGTTAACTGTCTCTTTTAGTGTAATGTGCAGTAATTTGAATAATACAGAACCTGTGCATTCTTTTGCAACCTGGTAAATTATTTAAGATTATCAGTGAGCCTTGGCTTTATTAAGTGCTTTTTTCATTGTACTTATTTTGTTAAAATGTGTTTTCTACTGATGATTTTCATAATAACTACCACAATTTCATTGGCACTTTAAGGGTCTGTGTACTATTTAAATATTCCCCCATTTGAAATTCCCATTGTGTTTCAGTGGGTAAAGAATCTGACTTGTAGGAGTTCCCTTCGTGGCTCAGTGGTTAACGAATCCGACTAAGAACTATGAGGTTGCGGGTTCGATCCCTGGCCTTGCTCAGTGGGTGAAGGATCCGGCATTGCCGTGAGCTGTGATGTAGGTTGCAGACGCGGCTCGGATCCCACATTGCTGTGGCTGTGGCGAAGGCCGGCAGCTACAGCTCCTGTTAGACCCCTAGCCTGGGAACCTCCATATGCCGCGGGTGTGGCTCGATAAAAGGCAAAAAGACAAAAAAAAAAAAAAAGAATCTGACTTGTATCCATGAGGATACAGGTTCAATCCCTGGCCTCACTCAGAGGCTTAAGGAGCCGGCATTGTTGAAAGCTGCAGTGTAGTTTACAGATGCGGCTCAGATATAGTGTTGCCATGTCTCTGGCATAGGCTAGCTCTGATTCAACCGCTAGTCTGGGAACTTCCATGTGCCGCAGGTATGGCCCTAAAAAGAAAATAATAATAATGATAATAATAAATATTCCCTCATTAATTCATTTGTTCAATGAAAGTTTATTGAGCACCTGACATGTAGCAGGCACTGTTCTAGCCAGTACAGACATAGCAGTGAAAAAACGATACGAATCTGTACCGATATGGAGCATATGGTCTAGTTGAAGTGGCAGATGATGGACAACATGATATGATAGGTAGAAAGGAGGACATAAAGTCAGGGAAAAGGAGCATGTGGGACGGTAAAATTTTAGGGAGGTGGTCAGAAGAGGCTTTAGTGAGAAATTGACATTTACATGAAGCAAGAGCGGATTTATCCCCCCCCTCCATACACACCTAAATATATATAAATTCCAGGAAGACGAGCTCTGTGACCAGACAGATGAGCAAGGAAAGGTCTGAGCAGAAGTGAGCCTGCCTTCCTGAAGGGGATGATAGCAGCACGGGTAGCAGATTGAGGAAGGGACAGGTTTAGGAGATAAGGCCAAAGAATTAAGAATGTATGGACAGAAAACTTGCTTCAGGGCTGTTCCAAAAATGGTCCATGAACTGGTGCCCAGAGAAATACAGATATTGAGAAGCAAGCGTTTAGGCTCTTTCATAGCTCTTTGACATTACTGTGTCATCCAGGTATGGGATCATTGACTCTACGTGTCTTTTTTCAAAAAAGCTCCTTGTAATTTACTTCTCTTCATCTCTACAATACTACTGGTTCATGCAAACGTGGCAGGAAAAGTTCTTTGCGCTATAGATAGTTTGAGAAGCACTAATTTGGAGACCGTGTCTCTTTCTCTAAGATGGGAAGTGATTGGCATTGAAGGAGAGGAGGGACAGGCTATGGCTTACTTTTTGGAAGATATGGCTTCTGTGTTCGGAAATGATCAAAGAATGGACAGGGGCCTAAAGTTGGGTGAGAGCTAGGTGGCTCTTGGATAAACAGGAAAGGGAAGATGATGCCCCAGGCCAGAGTCAAAGCCGGTGTTTATAGTAGAATGTGCTCAGGTCCTGGATATATTTTTGAAGATAGAAGAAAAAAAAGTGACTGTAAACCAGTGACTGTAAACCAGCTATGATGGAAAAAATAAAAATCATTAAAAATAAATAAAATCTATATCCCCCTCAAAAAAAAAAAAAGCTGGAAGATTACATACGATATATGAGATAGAAGAATAAAGCGTGAGTCAAACTTCTGGTCTGAGCGAGTAGGAAAAAAAATTGCAGTTTACTCAGATAAAGTAGTTTGTGAGAGGCACAGTCTTGGCTGGTGGAGGAGAAAGAGAATGGCAGTCAGGAGGTCAGCTTGGGGCATATTCGTTTTGAGAGACCCATTATACAGCCAAGACAAATGTCATCTAGGAATTGACTTTGAGAAAGTGAAGAAAGTGCTGAAATTTAATTTTAGCAATGAAGACATTCAAAAGATGAAAACAAGTTAAAAGAATAGAATTCCAAACAAATAAAAGTCACACTGGATTTTCTATATGTCATACCGTGGGCTAGTCTTAAAGACTGCAACGTACATTTTCAGATTTGATTTATAAAGTAGTTCTTCCAAAGCAAGCATTATTTGCATTTTTTCGTTTTGTTTCATTTTTGGTCTAGGAGACTGGTACTCAGAAGATTAAGCATTTTGCTGAAAGGAGCATGTGAAATTAATAAATGAAAAACAAAGGCTAACAGATACATAGAGTGTATTGTTCTAATTAAATAACCACTGAACACTAACATGTTTTCATTTCAGAGGATGAAAATTAGAACCAATATGTTAAGTATCTTGTTGAGCTCTCATAGCTGGTAACTGGTGGAAAGACAATTTCAGTAATGTTGGACAGATACACAGAAGACAAGATATTAAATACTGCTTCAAGTGCTCCCTCTAGGAAAGCAAGTATTCCCAGTTCGGTACTTCCCATTCCGGGACTCAGATATTTTCCACTATCTCAGATTTTTTAAAATTTCTGTCTCAAAACCTGACAAGGATCAGACTCATCTAGAGAAATGATTACATACAGATTCTTGGATCCTCTCCCCAGAAATTCTGATTCCATTTTTCTGAGGTGTGGTCCAATAATTTCTATTTCTAACAAGCTCCCTGAAGTTGCTGAGGATGATATTTCTGGTCTGGAAAATGCATTTCGAGAACCTTTGCTCTTTTGCAAGGAATTTTACATACGATATTGTGAACTCTGAAAATAGTGTACTAATGTACACAGTCTTTCTGAAAGAATTATGTTTTCATGTAATTATGCCAGGCCTCCTACTTTCAAAGAAAGGCCACACATTTTTGAACGTATTATCAACATGATTTTCTGGCTTGGCCCGCTTCAAGATAGGGCATCTTATCCCGAGACAGGCAAAACCTGCAATGGCAATTTTATAAGGAGTGAAATCGTGCTGACAGCAGGCAGTTTCTTTAAAGCAGGAAAGGGGGGTCACACCCAATTAGTTCTGTGAAACTGGAGAAGGAAACCAGGTGAATATCTCCATTATGAAATGAGTTTTCTTTTTGTTTTTTCTTGTAGTTCAACAGATACACACTTGGAGAGGCTGCACCTAAAGATGTCAGTAAGAAAGCGGAATGCAGAGAATATGAGGGACTGGAGTAAAAATGGCAAAGGTAGGGGAAATTTAACTCTTCCATACAAATATTTCTCAATGTGATTTGCCTTTAGATGTCATCATGGGCCCATCTGATACACTAATTTTATAGTTATGTGTTTTTTTTTTGTAAATGATACTTATTACCTACCTCTTACTGCTCTCTTTTCCAACTTTACAGATAAAAATCAGTTTATGATTCATTTCACTGCAGCTGTAGTTAGTCACTTCATGGAAAGCTTTTCATGCACTTTCAGACGTCATCATTTGACATTAGGCTAAGTTTCCCACCTAATAATTTCAGTGGAATATACAACAGTCTTAAAGCAAGAACATTTTTGAAGATGCTCTTTTAATGGAAAATTGTTGAATTTCTTTCAGTAGCTATAAGCCCTACATTTAAAAAAAAATATTTCTTCTATTTTGTGGCATCTAGGAAATAAGCTTATAGAATTAATTTCCCAAATACCTTAGTATACTCTATGCTTTAATGCTGATTAAAAAGCTAAAATGTAAGTTAACATGTCTGAAATCGAAGTCACTAGAATGTGTTTTCAAATGCGTAGTTTAAAAGGCTAGCGTAAACCGTTCAAATTAATTAACAGTCCTGCAGATTATAGTGCACTGTCATGGCATTAAACGATCCAAGCTGCCAGCCATGTTTAAGGAGTAAATTTTCACTTCTACCTTTGTTTCTCTCATTTCGTTTCTTTTTGACACTTTTTCTTACCGAAGTATTGGGGGATAATAACACATAACTGCTCAAAGCTTAATTAGGAGCAAAGACTTTTTCGTTCATTAATAAAATAAAATTTGAAAAATTTGAAAAATTTTTAAATTAAGTGAAATTAAAATTTTAAGAAAAAGTTCTAGATTATAATAAGATCAAAGTGTTATCTAAAGAAGTAAAGTGCTGGGAAAGTATGGAAAGCAGGATATATAAATTAAAATAGTCTTTTTTTTTTTTTAATGGCCACACCTGCAGCATATGGAAGTCCCCTGGGCCAGGGATTGAATCTGAGCTGTAGCTGTGCCCTATGCCACTGTTGAGGTGACACTGGATCCTTTAACCCACTGTGCCGGTCTATGGTCGGGGATCAAATTGCAGCTCTGAAGCGACCTGTGCTGCTGCAGTCAGATTCTTAACCCACTGTGCACACAGTGGGAACTCTGAACATGGCCTGGATGTTATAAAATGAATGTCTTCTCTTGGTCATGTGTACAGATACAGAAGCCATCTAGGGTTATGGTAGGAAAGTAAATTGTAATCCAGAGTGCAGATTCTCAGTCAGACTCTACAGACTCTAGTCAGAACTGAACTCTCAGTTCAGACCAGAGTCTACAAGCTTAGGAAATCATGCTGGTGAAGACGAATTGAAGATGTTAAAGCCTAAAGATCCATATTTTAACTCAGGCAAGGAGGAGAGACAAAGTCTTGGTAAAGATGCCATCTATGATATGGGTGGGGAAAGATCTTTAAAGTGGAACTAAACTAAGGCAGAACAAGGGAAAATGTTGGTTAGAAAGTTGGCTTCAGGAGATCCAGATTGGAGAGAGAATGCACAGGTCATTTGGAGTGTGGAGTTCTATGAAAGAAGGTTTATGAATTGAATTGTACTTAGGAACGTTGGCAAAGAATTGCAGATATGGAGAGGTCTGAGACAGACACAGACAGTCCTCTTCCTCCCACTTGTAAATTTGTCTTTTCCTTTCAGTTTTAGAGACAGATAAAAATACCTACACATTTTATACAGAATTTTCACATATAATATGTGTATGTATATGTTTATATATATATGATATATACACACACACACACACACACACACACACATATATATATATATATATATATATATATTTTTTTTTTTTTTTTTAATGTCCACACCTACAGCATATGGAAGTTCCCAGGCCAGGGATTGAATCTGAGCTGCAGTTGCAACCTATGCGTCAGCTGTGACAATGCCAGTTCCTTTAATCCACTGCACTGGGCCAGGGATCAAACCCAATCCACTTCAGTCGAATTCTTAACCCATGGCATCACAGCAGGAACTCCAGAATTTTCATATGTTTTTAATCCTCAATAACAACATGTTTAAAGAGAGTTTCCTCTTTAAAATTGAGACGCCCTATTTCTGGGTATAGTATTTTGTTGTATTGTTATATTATCTTCTATTTTAATCCCACAGTTTTCTCGTGAAGTTCAACAACTACTAGGAAACCAGAACTGTCGGTTTTGGACAGTCTCTACTTAGTTGTTTTTTTTTCTATCAAATATTATATCTTGATACTTTAAAGTATATTTGACAGAAAAGGAAGCACAAATTCAGTTTAAAAGATAAAGCATAAAATTTTTGTTGCCAAAGGATACTGCTAATGGACCTGTGGAAATTATGGCTTCAAGATGGAGTTTTGTAATTTTTCAAAGCTGAGACACAAAGAAGCTGCTGCTGTCAATTACCTTAAGGGCAGAAGAAAGTAGTAAAAGGCATACCTGAAACTTTCCAAAAATGCCATTAAAAGCCTGACAGTATATGTGAAAAATGTGAAGTGATAATAAAAAGTATAATTTGTTATAATTTGCATGTTTCAAGCCATGTCATTAATATTATGAGCTTTTTTTGAGAGCCATATTCTGTAATTATTTTTATTGAAATTATTTCAAAGAAAATAAATGAGCACTTCACTGGCATATCAAAAAATAATTGTATTATAAAAAGAGAAAGCTCATATTTTCTCTTAGTAATAGTGTATTAGGCATTAATCTCTTTGCTCTTGTGAAAGAAAGTATCATTCTCCATTCTACATTTTGGTGATTCCTGTTTAAAAAAACTTTTTTTATCAGGGTGACTGAAAATACATTTTGTTCTATTTGTAATTCTCTCAATTTCCTCAGTTTTCCAAAGTTTCAAGGGTCTTATAGACCATAAATTTGCTTGTTAGGCTTGGTATGGGTGAAACATATTGTAAGTAATAGCAGAGGAATTTTTAACAATGTCCAAAGTGCTTTGGAAACATTGGTTTAAGAACAGTACACAATTAACATTAATTTTACCTGTTTCCTCATAGTGTGTACTAGATTTTTTTTTTTTTTTAGTATGGTTGTATTATATTTCTATTGAGTAATGCTTAGCTAAATTCTGGCCATGAGGGTGGGAAGCTAAAACAAAGATGCAGGGAAGGATTTTTCAATCTGTAGAGATTAGGAATGTTGGGAAAATGACTGTGTTGAAAATGTATTTGTTCAGTAAAATCATGATATCTGTGATGGACAAAGAGATAGTAAATCAGATACTCAGGTTCTGATGGTTGTCACTAGGCAATGGCTAAAAGGTGAGCAAGTAGAGAACAAAAAAAAAAGAGAAAAAATGTTCTTCAAAGGATTTGAGGTCTGGTAAAAATGGAACGGAAATGGTGTGGATGTGGCAAATGGGACGGTAACTTAATGTATACTCATATTATTAATGCAGTGCTCTTATTTTTGTGTATTTCACAGCTAAGGGATGGTTTTTCTAATCAGTAAATCAATAAAAGGATTGTTTAAATAAGAAGTAGCCTCACAATGAGGACCTACTGTTCAGAACAGGAAACTGTATCCAGTCTCTTGGGAAAGAACATGTGGAAGATAGTATGAGATAAAGAATGTGTGTGCATGTATGACTGGGTCACTGTACCGCACAGCAGAAATTAACACAACACTGTTAACACAACACTGTTAATCAATTATACTTGAATTAAAAAAAAAAGTGTATTCAAATAAAGACTCCACATGTATCTGCATGATAAAAGAATCAAGCAATGACAGATTCACTAACTATCTAGCATCTTAGATGAAAGTTTACCATAACCAGTATGGACACTTTTTTAAAAATTCCATCTTATGTATGTGTCTACCATGTCCATATGAAATGTTTTAGTTGTTCTAATGTAAAATAAGTTATTAGAAAAATATCCAGGTGTGGCCAGGCAAGTTAGATCTGTATGAATGGTGCCTGCTGGATTTGGATGGTGTAAAACTAGTATGTATTGTTTCCCAAAACTGAAACTGGAGTTCTGTTAAATGGATTGTGAGTATAATGTAGCAGATGGTTAAACGCAAAAGTGCTTTCCATTCTTTTTCATTTGTTGTCACTTTGAGAGGATTTTAAAATTGTGTGTGCGTGTATGTGCAAGACAGAGTATCATTTAGAATCAACTAAATACAGAATTTATATGCAGGGTTGATTGGTGTTAAGCCCATCACTTAAAACCCGTCCCTTGATGAATTTATGAAAAGAGAAAATTCAGTATTTTCATTAAATGACCAGCATGCACAAATGTGGCTACCATTCACTTACAACAGAACTTGTATGAGGTTTAGGTTAATGGGTGGGTATTTCAGGGAGTTTAATGAAAGCAAAGAGGGACTTAGAAATAAATCTCTTAATCATCTTCTTACCTTACTCTTAGACAAGCGACATTTGCCATAACTTTTCATGGATTCCCAACCATAGCTGCCTACATCTATTATAACATCAAGCTGTCCAGATGGGGGTTACTATACTTTTCTATCTTTCCTGCTTTATGAAGCTAAAGTTCTGAATGAAAAGGGTATGTGTTTTAATGGAATTCTCCCCTGGGGCACATCAAGTCATTTTATACAATGACACACTATGAAAGGCAATTTATGATGTGTGACTGACTCTAATGCGACTTTTTCATCATTTCATTTGTTTTCCATTAGTCAGAAAAAAAAGACATATGAACTACATAGAAATCTTTTTTATTGTACTCCACAGGGGGTGTGCAGTATATTAGAATTTTGGTAGAACACAGTATTTTATAAAGCTTAAAAAAATGAATGTTTAAAAACATTGTTATCTTCAAATTTCTAACAAGAATTTCTAAAACATTCTCAGAGAGCATTTGATTTTTTTAAATAAGTGGCAAATGCTTCACAAAATATATTTTAAAAGATAAATGTATCAGAACTTTAATCAATACTTTTAAATAACCCACCATTATTGTAATTCAGGCTTCTGAAATTTGTTATTCAAATATAAATTTTAAAAAAATCACAGCTGATGGCTCTGGTTGTATAATTTAAATCAATAAAGCCCTAGTTTTAGTTATCTGTTTCTCAGTATAATTTTGATTCCTTTATTTGAATTTATAATGAAGAAATCAACTAAAAACATGCAAATATATCTGTGAAGAAAATATTACTTATCATCCTATATAAAATATTTAGACTATTTACGAAACATCATCAGTCTAGTTTGTTTTTTTTTTTGCATAAGATGTGTTCATAATTATTTTCCATTCTTACCCTCTGATGTAACACCATGTTTTTAGTATTATTAGATTTTTCATTAGATTTTTACTTTTACTTCCACAAGTCCTCCCACCTTTTCTTGCTCTCCATTTATCTCCTTCACATGTCTACTTTCTTTGCATCATTTTAAGTGAGGTATAAATCTCAGCTGTTTCATTGAATGTAGCGACTCATTCAGAATTCAGCCTCAGCTTACGGGGAAGGAATGAAAAACCCTACATAAGGCAATATATGGGCAAAACTAAAATATAAAATGACAATCTATTGAAAATAAGAGCGTACTTTGGAGTTTATATTATATCTGACATTGAAAGTCAGATAACAGTAACAAAGCAACAGAAGAGAAGGCGAAAATTGTTTTATGCTATTGGAAATTCACTGCTGTGTTGGGTAGTCATAAAGCACCTTTACATGGTATATTTTAAAGCATGTTATAACCTCTAGTATAACTATTAAAAGACGATGTAATAAAGGAGAGAAGGGAAAGTAACCTTAAAATATTTAATACATTCTAAAGAAGCAATGAAAATTCAGGGGAAAAAACAAAAAAAATAGAGTGAATAGAATAAATACTATTACGGTAACTTTATTTTTAAATATGCCAGAAAACTAAGCATAGGAATAAATATTTTCATGGAAAATTAGAATTATCAAACTGCATTATTTATGAAGAAAAAAACAATAGAAAAGACATGACATGAAAAAAGTATAATTACTGAATAAATAAAAGTGGTGCAAATCAGACATCTTGCACTACTAGACTGAACCCTAAAATCTGAACCTGGGATTATTTTAATTTTTCCTGAAAATCTCCTTTAGTATGTATTTTAATACAGGTTTTTGGTAACACTTTTTTATATTTTCACTCTAGAAAGGTTTATATTTTACTGTCATTTTCTCCAAGATTGGGATTAAATTTTTGTCACTAATCATCTTCAGTTAATTTCTGAGGTAGTTTTTTGACTTAAATGCACTGGTAAGAAATGACATAGATTTCCATGTACCTTTTAATAGTTTTCTCCAATGGAAATGTCTTGCAAAACTGTAGTACAGTGTCTCAGGCCAGAATTGACACTGATATATTGAAGATGTGGAACATTTCCCTTATGACAAAATCACTCATTTTTCCTTTTCATAGCCACACTCATTTTCTTCTCAATTCCTCTTCATTATTAGTTACATCATTTCAAGAATGCTATTAAAATGGGACCTTTTGGGATTTATACTTTTCTTCCAACTCAGTGTAACTCTCTGGAGATCATTAGAGTTGTTATGTATATAAATATTTTATTTTCCTTTATTGCCAAATATTGTTCAATAGTATGGATGTACCACAGATGGTTTTACCAATCTCCTGTGAAAGGGCATCTGACTTATTTCCAATTTGGAGATATTATTAAAGAAAAACTGTTATGAGGAATTAAGTATAAATTTTATGTGAAATTAGGTGATAAGTTTTCATTTCTTGGAACAAATACCTAGGAGTGCTACTGCTGGGTCATATGGTAATTAAATGTTTAGTTTTTTTGAAGAAACTTAAAAACAAGTTTGTTCTCTTTTAATCTCACTAAATATCTTTGAGAACTCTAGTTCCTCTGCATTCTCTCTAGCAGTTGGTGTTACTATATGTATGTGTGTGTATATGTTTTATGTGTATATATATGTACGTGTGTGTATGTATATGTGTGTGTGTGTGTGTGTGTGTTTAAAAATTACAGACATTCCAGTAAGTAAAGAGAGAGCTCACTGTTTTTAGTTGTCATTGTAGTTTTAATTCGTTTCCTAAATGGTGTTTTTTATGTGCCCATTTGCTATTTATATATCCTCCTTAAAATTTTTCTTCCTGTCTTTTGTCACTTTCATTTTTTTTTAATTGAAGTATAGTTGATTTACAATGTTGCATCAGTTTCAGGTGTACAGGAAAGTTCAGTTATATATATCAGATTATATTTCAGATTCTTTTTTTTCATAGATTATTATAAAATACTGGTTATAATTTCCCATGCTATAGAGTTGGTCCTTGTTGATTGTCTATTTTGTGTGTAGCAGTACGTATAGGTTAATCCCAAACTCCTAATTTACCCATCTTTCCGCTTTGGTAACCATAAATTTGATTTCTATGTCTGTGGGTCTATTTCTGATTTTTTCATTTGTGTATAAGTTCATTTGTATCATTTTTAATTTTTAAAAATATGTGTATAACCAAGATTTATTGGAGTATAGTTGATTTACAATGTTATATTATTGTCAGGTGTATAGCAAAGTGAATCAGTGATTCACATACCTATATCCATTATTTTTTTCCCAAATAGGTTATTATAGAATACTGAGTAGACATCCCTGTGCTATCTTTGTTAGTTATCTATTTTATATACATGAGTGTGTATATGTTAATCCCAACCTCTTAATTTATCCCTCCTCCCAACATTTCCTCTTTGGTAACCATAAATTTGGTTTCTAAGTCTTAGCGTCTGTTTCTGTTTTGTGAATAGTTATTTTATATCATTTTCCACATATTAGTGATTTCATATGGTATTTTGTCTTTCTCTGTCTGACTTCCTTCACTTAGGTTGATAATCTCAAGTCCGTCCATGTCGCTGCAAATGACATTATTTAATAGGTTTTTATGGCTGAGTAATATTCCATTGTATATATGTATCACATCATATCCATTCCTCTGTTGATGGACATTTAAGTGATTTCTTGTCTTGGCTATTATAAATAGTGCTGCAATGAACTTTGGAATGCATGTATCTTTATGAGTTATGTTTTTCTCCATATAAATACCCAGAAGTGGGATTGCAGGATTGTATGGTAGCTTTATATTTAGTTTTTTAAGGAACCTCTATACTGTTATCCATAATTGCTTCACCAATTGACATTATCACCAACAGTGTAGTGGGGTTCCCTTTCTCCATACCCTCTCCAGAATTTTTTCTTTGGAGACTTTGATGATGGGCATTCTGACTGATGTGAGGTGATACCTCATTGTAGTTTTGATTTTGTGTCTCTAATACTTTGTGATATTGACCATATCTTCATGTTCCTTTTGGCCACCTGTCTTTTGGAAATATGTCTATTTAGATCTTCTCACAATTTTTTGATGAGGTTTTTTTTTTTTTTGATGTAAAGCTGTATGAGATGTTTTTAGATTTTGGAGATTAATTGCTTGTAGGTTGCTTTGCTTGCAGAATTCTTTCTCCCATTCTGTGGATTATCTTTTTGTTTTGTTTATGGTTTTCTTTGCTGTGCAAAAGCTTTTAAATTTATTTAGGTCCACTTTATTTATTTCTATTTTGATTTTCATTACTTTAGAAAATGGACCAAAAAAGATATTTCTGCAATTTATGTCAAAGAGCCTTCTCCTATGTTTCCCTCTGTTTTATAGTATTCAGATTTACATTTAGGTCTGTACACCATTTAGAGTTTATTGTGTATATGGTGCAAGAGAATGTTCTAATTTCATTCTTTTACATGTCCATTTTTCCCAGCAACACTTGTTTTATCCATTGTATATTCTCGCCTCCTTTGTCATAGATTAATTAACCATAGGTGCTTGAGTTTGTTTCTGGGCTTTCTATCCTGTTCCATTGATCTATATGTCTGTTTTTGTGCTATCACCATCCTGTTTTGATGACTGTAGCTTTGTAGTGTGGTCTGAAATCAGGGAGCCTGATTCCTCCAGCTCCACTTTTATTTCTCAGGATTGCTTTGGCTCTTCAGATACTTTTGTGTCTCAGTAAAAATATAAAACATTTTTGTTGCAGTTCTGTGAAAAATGCCACTGGTAATTTGATAGAGATTACAGCAAATATGTAGATTGCCTTGGGTAGTACAGTCATTTTGACAATGTTGATTTCTCTGATCAAAAACATGGTATATCTTTCTGTCTGTTAGTGTCATTTTTGATTTCCTTCATCGCTGTTGTGTAGTTTGCAGAGTACAGGTCTTTTGCCTCTTTAGGTAAATTTATTCCTAGGTATTTTATTCACTTTGATGTGATGCTAAATGGGATTGTTTCCTTAGTTTATCTTTCTGCTCTTTCATTGTTACTGCGTAGGGGTGACAGAGATTTCCATGTATTAATTTTGTTTTAGGCAACTTTACCAAATTCATTGATAAACTCTAGCACTTTTCTGGTAGTATCATTAGGATTTTCTAAGTATCTTATAATGTCATCTTCAATCTTTTTTTTTTTAGATTCCATGTATAAGTGATATCATAGATACTTGTCTTTCTCTGTCTGACAAATAATCACTTTAGTCCATTCATGATAATCTCTGGTCCATTCATGTTGCTGAAAATGGCATTATTTCGTTTTTTATGACTAATATTCTATACCATATCTTCTTTATCCATTCTCCTGTTGATGGACATTTATTTTGTTTCCATGCCTTGGCTATTGTCAATAGTGCTACTATGAACATTGGGTGCAAGTATCTTTCAAATTATGGTTTTCTCCATATATATGTCCAGGAATGGAGTTATTGGATTGACCATATGGTAGTTTTATATTTAGTTTTTAAATGACCCTCCATAGTGTTCTCCATAGTGGCTGTACCAATTTATACTCCCCATAGTACACATTTTGATGATGGCCATTCTGACTGTAGTTGTAGTTTTGTAATATCATTCTCAATCAATCAAGCGTTTGATTCCCCAACGCTTTTGTCTTTGTCTTAGAAGAACCCTTGTGATTATATTGGTTCCCCTTGAACAGTCCAAAATAATCTCTCCATCTCAGTATCCTTACCATAATCATATCTGCAAAGTTTATTTGCTATGTAAGGTAACATATTCACAGACTCCAGAGATTAAAGATATGGAAACATCGTGTGGGAGGTCATTATCCAATATACTGCAATGGATTGTATGACCCAGAAGCAGGGATTCCCCAATAGAATCTAACAGAATGGGCTGTTGAGCAGCAACTGAACCATGATGGAGACAAAACTACTGCCAAAAACACCATCTACATAGAGAAATAGAGGGAAAATTGCTTTGGCTTTTCTCTCTCCCCACACTCAAGTCCCTTGTCAATACCTCCCAGTGGTGGACTTGGATGAAAGGCAGATAACATTGGAGCCTAGGGATTCTGTCCTGGTTGTATTAGCCTCCGTTAATGCAGAACTGAACAAGCAGGGAGAAAATACAATATCTCAGTGGAATTCTTTGTCTTTGTCAGGGAAATGAAAAAAAAAATTAAATCACAGTAAACCACTTCTTAATGCCAGAAGACTTCATGCTCTTCTAGAAAGTGAAAGAACAAAACAGTAATGTGAGGTGTTTGGTTTCTAGGTCTTAATAGTTTTACCACAGAATAATCCTGATGCAAAAAAGCATTTGGTAAAGGTAATGTTTGCTTTAAAAAGCAATGGATTGTTTTACTGAGTATTCTTTCATTAAGAAGAATTCATTGCACAGGTTAATCTTTTAAAGGGGATGGTTTTACAAATCTTTGCTCTTTTATGACAATCAGACTGCTTCAGCATCACCTGTGTAATCAATGTTCAGAGGTTTAGATGGCCTAAGAGTTTGAAAACCTGTCATTTAGTTCCTTCTTTTGCTTTCTCAAGTACTAATCCAATATAAATCAGACTAGGCTTTATTTAATATGGTGTAATATCACTGTACTGTGGGTTCTGTGGTGGCCCATTTTAAAATACATGCATGGCTGCAACAGGAACTGGCGCCTGCAGGACTTGGAAACTCAGTTGAACTAAATACACTCAAACAGCTCTCTTCAGAGGGGTGAAACAGAGAAAGGATGACCACTACTTTCAGAATGGAAGTGAACCTGCAATCACAGTGGTTCACTTAGACAAATCTGAAGCCTAGAGTTAAAATAATTAGCCAAACTCTATGCGACAGTCACAGCTTTAATCTGTTAATCTGCTGACAGTTACATACCACTGAAGAGCTAACATACATGTTAAAGGGTATTAACTGTATTTATATAGAATAACTGAGACAATATGTCATTCTATGGATTATATATATTGACTCATATTTAGAACAATAAATTATAAAATCAACACATTTAATTTGAAGAAGTGTATTTTGAAATTGATGGTTCTTTGGGCATATGTTGAATTGTTTATTTTATTCTCTCTGAAATGTGTGCATTAAAATTGTGTCTAGGTGTGTATGTGTTTGAATTTTGGGGGAAATAGCATCTTTTTTTCTATTATTTAGTACCCCCTCTTTTAGACACTATATATACCTTGCCAATAATTCTTATAATACAAACTGTACAGTGTAGGTATTATAATATATTACAAATATAGAAATCAAGATCGTGGGAGTTCCCTTCGTGTCTCAGAGGTCAACAAACTTGACTGGGATCCATGAGGAGGTGGGTTTGATCCCTGGCCTTCCTCAGTGGGTTAAGGATCTGGCATTGCCATGAGCTGTGGTGTAGTTCGCAGGCGAGGCTAGATCCCACATTGCTGTGGCTGTGGTGTAGGCCAGCAGCTATAGCTCCGATTCAAACCCTAGCTTGGGAACTTCCACATGTCGTAGGTGCGGCCCTAAAAAATAATAATAATAATAATAATAACTTAGAAATCAAGGCTCTGAAATTAGGTAACAGTAAGTACTCTACTAGGATTGAGAACCTATCTCTATTTGCATGGATGTCCTCTTTTTAATAAAATACCCTTGTTTAACGATTCATTGGTCAAATTTTGCTGAGTTTAAAGAATATAATTTGCAAGATCCAAAGCTGAATTTCTTTCTGAAAAATAAATTGCCATTTGAAAACACTTGCTTTGATTTCCTTTTAAAGAAGAAAGGACTAAAAATGTATTACATAATTTTTAATCTCACCAAAACCTCATGTATAAATTTTAAAAATAAGAGGGAGAGGGTATATTTTCCACAGTGAACTTGTATGGTAAATGTTCTTGTCAGAACAGTAGACAACGGGTTATAATAGGAAGTAGTCTCCGGGTAGGCAGCTCAAATTATTTTGTGTAAGTAGAGACCCACATTTGAGAATAAGATTATAATAAGTCTCCTAGTTACTGAGTTTCTAGATTCTGGGAGGATCCGCAAGAAGTTTCAAGGGAAACAGGTTTGTACAAAAGGAAACAAATCTGCAGCAGGAGAAGGAAAGAACAAAGTGGCAGAATGCTGTTAGGTAAATGAAATGAGCCCTTCCTGTTTCTCCCAAATTCTCAGTAAAATCTAGAATACATGAGAAATATGTTTTACATATATAGATTTCTTATAAAAATTAGTGAAAGACAGAGTCATTGATGTGGGTTAAATAGTCATGAAACAGAGAGAGCCTGTACAGAAAAAAGGTAAAATTCCTCTACAGATAATAGATTGGTTGGAAGTAATTCACCATAGACTCTATAGGAAACTGTCAATTTAATGGCTTTGGCTACAAGATCATTCGCATCTAGGATACATTTAACCTTCCATTTTCTTTTAGTTACTTTGCTTTTCACACTAAACACTAGACATTGAAATATGTCTTGATGAGAACTGCCTTATTCTTTTATGCACCCATGGCTTTGTTCAAGAAGCCCTCTCTTCTGAATTTCTGCAGTCCCCTCCCAGCATTTCCTTCCCTCATCTCTTCCCCAGAGGAGCTTCTAACTGTCCTTCTAATTTCAGCTTTTCCTGAGTGCCAAGTTATTGATTCACCTTCACCTTGGGTCCTGTCATATCCTGCAGTTAATATCTATCATCCATTTCTTAACTAATGTTTTTATAAGTTACTACCAACCTGTCTCACTGACTTGAAATACTTATGCAACCCTCCATTGACATAGTAGGAACTTTAAAATGTGTTCAGTAAAAGAAAGTGGCGTAAAGAATTACCTTTTTTTTTCTTGAGAACGTCTTAACAATGAATTTATTTACATATCAGAAACAGTATACGGTATGCTAGTGAATAAACCTGTCAAAAATAAAAAAGTAACATTCTTTATGGCGCAATTCCTCATGTTGTTAAAATGTTACTCTATATGATTTTCTTATAATTTTAACTACTGTCTATTTTTTTAATGCAATTGAGAAAATAACTCATAGAACTTTTAACATATTAAGCTGGGACATTCACAAGGAGAATGGAACCAAATCAGTATGGTTTCTTTTGGCAACATTTCACAAATAAATTGTAGAGAAATTCCAGAGTGAAGAGATTGTTGTTGATTGCTGAATGCCTTGAGAGGCACGTACAAAATATGGTTTCAATGGCTTATACTGACTTTGATATGACCTCCAGTTTTCTGTACGTTCTCTATGTAAATGTGCTTATTGTATCTAAGTTGTTTCTTCATTTGCTATAGGAAGCACTGAGGGAAGAGAGAGAAATTTCTCAATTACATATTTATAGTGCGATGGCCACATTTTTAAGTGACTCCCAAGGTCATAGGTATTCTAAGATTTATTTTATACTTTTTTTTCTATGTCTTTATTTGCTCCAAGGTTCCAATCCCTTCCGGCTTGCACTTCTTTTCTTACTTGATTGGAAAGAAAATAATGGCACATTAGAGATGGAAGTCTTTGGAAGGCTAGGTAAGAGAGGAACCCTGAAATACAGAGAATGGGGCAAGCAGATGGTCACATCAAAGGTCGTTTTCCAGAGTGTTTATGAATGTAATAGGCACTGATTTTATTCTATGATGTGTCGGACTCTAAATCTTTAAGAAAACTTCTACCTTCCTTCCAAGAAGGCCGATAGTGCTGTTGAAGCGTGGTCCCTATGGTTCAGTCTCCTTCTTGGCTATGCCTCACAGTGTTTGGGTCAAGGTTGGGGATGTGTCTCAAAATCTGGTCCATTGAACACTTGCATCAGAATTGCCCAGAGAGTTTGGTTTAAATTCGAATATGGGGTCTTGTAGCAATTAAATGGCAGTCTCTGGCTTTGAGCTCCAGAATGTAACTTTTAAACAGGCTCCTGGATGACTTGTGCAATTGAAGAACTACTGCTTTACCAGCACTCTTGCATGAGTTTAATCGTACTTCTTCATGTTCCTGCTCTTTGCCCATGACCAAGCTAGTATCACTTATTCTCAAGTTAATGTCATTATGCAACTATAAAATTCTCCTAATATAGCATATGTGAATGTATATGATGTAGCTTGTAAATAACTTTAAAAGAAAAAAAAAAGAAGACTGATAAATGTTAAGTTCTCACATTTCATGTTGAATTGTAAATAGGTTTTAAATATCCAGCGACAACAGTGTGCTGTGGGCCCCAACCTTAGCATAAAACTGGACTGACACACCTTCCATTAGATACAAAGTCCTCCTTAGGACACAGTAGTCATTTCATTCATCAGCTCCTTTTAGGCTGCAAACACAAACTGCCTTGGAACCCGGTCTCCAAAATGGATCATTTAGAGCTGACTTTCCATCTACCACTAAAAGCCGCCAGTACCGAGTCTCTCACACCCACCAGAGTACACATACCCTCTCACCCCCTAGATGGTTCTCTCTGGGTGTCTAGGAGAATCCAAGGCCAAATCATTACTCCCTGCTCTGGGACCTGTGAAAAATTCTCTGTCCCCTCTGAAATGGAAGGTTTGACAAAAGCAAAATTTTCAAATAGCATCAGCCACTTTATCAAATTGTCCCTTTGACATTTTTTTGCTCCTTCTGAAAGTAGCCTTTTTCCTCCACTCCCACCAATTTTGGCAATCAAGAATCCCTGTGGATCACACAATGAAGTAATTTTATATTATTTTCCCATAATCTTTACAAGTCCTGGATAAGGGCGGATGTTGTTCTTGCTTTGAATGATCATTGTCAGATACTTCTATGATGTACAGCATTGAGGGGGGGTGTTGAGATTAGATTCCGTGCAAGTCCACTTGATGCAATATATCTATTCATTATGGTGAGTGGCTCTAATTCGCAAATCCTGGCTTACTTTTACATAGAGGATGTTTCCATACCTCTGGCTTATCAGTCTCAAGTTCCTCACTTCCAACTTTAATGCCTTCTACTCCACTTCAGTCACCCTCTTCTAGAAGATTCCATGTCAAATCATTAGTATCATACATGCATTAAAAATATTATCACCATCTTCTCTTTTCCCCAATATGCAAAGCTGATTGAACAAAATGTTTACGTATTCAGCAAAATGTTAGTAGCAACATTTTCATGAAGTTTAATAACATTTTGATTAGTATCCATTTTCACACTTTTTCTATTCCATATGTTTTTATGTGTAAATTTTGCCTTTGCAAGAAAAGCATACACACATATATGTACTTTATTCATAGCATATAATTACAGTGAATTTCTGGCTAGTGCATTTATAGTAGGATGCACCAACTCATCTAAAACATTATTAAAATAAAGCTGACGCAATACCTACTGTGCTAATGAGGCACCTTATAGAGGTTCCTTAAAAAACTGAGTATAGAACTACCAGGAATCTCAGTCTTGGTCGCCTATCCAGAAAAAACCATAATTTGAAAAGATAATATGTACCCCAATGTTCATGCACCACTATTTGCAGTAGCCAA
Organism: Catagonus wagneri; assembly: GCA_004024745.2. Classification (NCBI taxonomy): domain Eukaryota; kingdom Metazoa; phylum Chordata; class Mammalia; order Artiodactyla; family Tayassuidae; genus Catagonus; species Catagonus wagneri. Next base: position 2,143,606 of record PVHT020000061.1, read on the forward strand.
GACATGGAAGAAATCTAAGTGTACACTGACAGAGGAATGGATAAAGAAGATGTGGTGCATATATACAATGGAATATTATTCATCTCTAAAAAAGAATGAAATAATGCCATTTGCAGCCACAAGGATGGACCTAGAGATTATCACATTGAGTGAAGTATGTCATAAACAAATTTTATATCACTTACATCTGGAATCTAATAAAAAATGATGAAAAAAACTTATAAAACAGAAACCAACCCACAGATTTCAAAACCGATCTTGTAGTTACCACTGGTAAAGACCGCTGGAAGGTGGGGAGAATTGGGAGGGTGGGAATAACACATACACACTGTCGTATAAAACAAGTGATTAATGAGAACCTACTGTATATAGCACAGGAAAATCTACTCAATAGTTTAGTAATGACCTACATGGGAAAAAAGAATGGCTATATTTATGTATGACTGATTCATTTTGCTGTACACGTGAAACAAATGCAACATTGCAAGTCAACCATACTCCAACAAAATTTAATAAAAATAAAACACTATTAGTAAAGATATTTTTCATAATTCTGTTTCTTCTCATTGATACGTATCATTAAGGAGGTGAAATCAAGAACCAGGAAAGGAGTTCCTGCTGTGGTGCAGCGGTGCGAGGATCTGGTTTATCTCTGTGAAGTGTCTGTTCAATCCCTGGCTTGGTGCAGTGAGTTAAGGATCTAGTGCTGCTGCAGCCATGGCTCAGGTCGCATCTGTAGCTCGGATCTGATCCCTTGCCCAGGAACTTCTGTATGTCATGAGTACAGCTGAAACACAAAAGAAAAAAAAAGAAATGACCAGGTAAATATTGCCCAGACTGGCGTTTCTGGCTACAATGAACTATCAAGGATGGAATTTATCTTAATGCTGGAAACAAACATGAATGCTGGGCATCAGACAACATAGCAAATCAAGCCCTGAGAGACAGGAAATGTATGAGGTTGGACCTACAATTACCCAGATTATGGTTTTGAAAGGGTTTCTGGGACTTACCTTAGGGAGTGGTCTATCCAGGTGAAGCTCAAGTTGGTTTCTGTGAGCTAAGGAGACATATTTTTATTTGATACAAGCCTAGTCAGTTTTCCTATGAATCTGACTGATTCAAGTTGTCCCAGACAGTGAGTCTAAGGTGTGTCAAGACTAGAAAGGGGGCAGAAAATTTACCCAGACACCTAAAGACATATTTGTATAAGCAGGTTATGTTTTTAACCTGAGTCTTTCTAGAAGAGCTTATAATCAACAGCTTATTGCTAAAAACCATACCCTACAAAAAGCAGTGTATTCAAATAATGCTTGTGAATAGAATGTATTTCATGAGCCCTAAAACACAACCAGTTATACTATGTCATTAGTTCATGTACTTTACAAAAGGAAATGCACTGTCACTTAGACTATGCAATGATGCTGTTACCATTTATATATTTTCTTTATTAGATACATATTGATTGTAGTCTTTGAGTTATGTAGGATTTTTTGCAAAAGTAAAAGAAAAGGTGCATAAATTAAGTATTTCTAAAAGGCATGTACAAAGTCCTTCTCTTTGAATAATTTTCTGACTGATAGCTGATTCTGATACTCTGTGGCAGAGATCATCTTCTGTGCCGTGAAGAGCATCAGTGGTGCCACATTTCTTGAAAAAGTGGTGCTTTTCTCTTGTTTTTAATATTTTCTTCTGAGCAACAAGGGAGTAGCTAGAAGATCACTGGACTGAGTTTCCGTTTCAGACTGTCAGTCAGGCTCACACTAGGCTTTCCCAACAATCGTTTTTAGAAATTTCACAGACCAGGGAGCAGATTAGCACAGACAGCAGCAGGATCATGGAACCTCACAGGCATAAACACTGTTACCAATTGGGTCCAGCTGGCCTCTGCTTACAAAATTAAACTCACAAATATTGGTAGAAAGGGAAGTTACCTGTTATCAGAATGTTGACAGTCTGCGGAGATGGGGGACTCAGCATTCCTCTAAACCACCGCCAGTGATCCTGCTCAGCAATGAAAGTTTTAAAGGGGAGAAGGGCAATAATTTCAGTCAATCACTGAGACAGGAGGTCAGAGTGGCTGCCCTACCCCACAGCATGCAGACTCATCCACTCCTCGTGATTTTCCTCCAGATGTTACCCTGTTCACAGTTTGCTCATAGTTTATTTTGGAAATTACTGAAGGGGAAGCTAGGGAAGAAGTCTGGTCATCTGTTAATTACTGATTCTTCATTTTGACTTCTTGGATCTATGGAAAGAACCCACAAGTTAGGCAAGGTATTGTGGGATTAAAAGATATGAAAGTTTTGTTTGTGCTGGAGATGAGTAGAGAATGGGAGTGGCTGGTTGGAAAGTTAGGTACGATATAGCTTATCTAAAGTGATATGAAAAAGTGCTTCCTTCTGCAGGCTGTTTCATGCAAAGAGCTGCTTAAAGCATGGCTCTCTCTGTTACTGTCACCACATGGCATATTTGTTTTTGAGGTAAGAGCTGATGTAGGTGAGGGTGACATTAGCAGAGGAAAGCTGAAGCGTCTAGAGACTCTCAGCTTAAAATTCCTGCTAGTGATGCTGCACCTGAAGGAAAGGGGATCTGCTTCTATTTTAGTGCTGCTGAAATCATGGATTACATGGTTTTTTAAATCTAAATATTCAGTTTTTAAAACTTGTAACATTAGTGAATCAATAATCAGGACACAGTAACCTCAGGAAGATGCTCATTTGCCTCCAACTGGGTGCATGGCTTCAATTACTATTTCAAGAAGCGTAATTGAGGATATATATATTCCCTCACTTTTTCTTAACACTAAAGTCAAATCGCTGAGCCTTTCTGCTAGTATCTGTCTTATTTGGCATTGTTTCCATTGTCTGATTAGATCTGCAATTCATGTCTTTCTTTTGTATTGTCACTTAGTCTATTTTTATTTAGATGTATTCACATCTATTTCGGTTGTTCTTTTATCTCAGTTTCTTGAGGTATTAATCATCTTTATTGTTTCTGCGTACTGTCACTCAAATAGGTTTTTAAAGAAATGTGATAATATTCCATCAACATTTTCTAGAGGTTTCTAGGAGGGGTAGAATGTTGAAAGTATAAACCGGAGGATCATGTTACTGAAGCTAGAGATGATCCATTTCTTTTTAACCCAATATCAAACCCTCATGAAATGGAATTTTTTTATCTCTTATAGTGCTTTACTAATTTATTAAGATCTAAAATACCAATTTTTAGCTGGTAACTTACCATTTAAAGGGTTTCTCTCTGGCCTTGATGAAATTGCAGGATGTGTTTTGAGGGAGTGGGAGTTCCCAGGAGCTCAGGTTCTTTATGTCTTAGAATTTAGCAAGAGGTAATGAGAGTGGTAAGACGTGATTTATTAGTATAGAACGCTGGTGAAGAATGCAAGGGGGCAGGCAAGTGGGTTATAATCAAAGGAAAAGTAGGGAGGGGAGCAGACTACTGTCCTCATTCTTTGAGTCTCCCATCATTAACACCTCTCATATGTTGTTTGGGGGAGTTTTGATCCTATGTGGCTCAGCTGTCATGATGCTATGGAAATGAGCAAAAAGAATGGTAACTTGCACTAAGATATAGTAAATTATCTCAGGTTTCAGTATAATGTGTGTGGGGGGAGTCTTCCACCCTAGAATTTCACCTTCCCCCCAAATTATTGTTTTTCATGGGTGCAGAGGAGCATCTGTTTGGGGTCATTAACTTGCTGACTTCTACCAGCAGGAAGTGGGCCTCCCCTCCCCTCTATTGTTTTATCTTCTTGAAACATGGCCCTAACTCTATTACATGGTTTTGCAGCTAAGCAGACTTATTCTGTTTCATGAGTCAAGCAAACCCACATTGTTTCAAGATTTTCCCATTGCATTGTTAAGTGGTCAGTAACTTACTAGGGTCTCCCCAAACCCCCTAAAGTTCCCTCTCTATCTATGATCTCCTAATACAGTTTCTAAACTAACTCTTTGATAATTCCATCCCTGTCACTGCTATTCCTTATGGAAGAGAAATCTGTGGAGTTAAAAGAAATACATCCACCCTGGTTGGTTCTCTTTGTGCCTCCAGTTCTGCTATGAGGGTCAAGAATTCCCAACCAGGAGTTCCTGTCATGGCGCAGTGGAAACAAATCTGACTAGGATCCATGAGGATGAGGGTTCAATCCCTGGCATCGCTCAGCGGGCCAAGGATCTGGCATTGCGGTGAGCTGTGGTGTGGGTTGCAGATGCGTCTTGGATCTGGCATTGCTGTGGCTGTGGTGTAGGCCGGCAGCTGTAGCTCCAATTAGACCCCTAGCCTGGGAACCTCCATATGCTGTGGGTGCAGCCCTAAAAAGAAAAAAAAAAAAAAGAATTCCCAACCCTGTCCTTGCCTTCCAGGTTGTTATGGAAGCATAATTTTCAAGGCAGGAAAATAAAAACAGATTTTATAAAAGATTTGATGACTTAGTTCATATTTTTAAATATTTAGACACATGGGTGGTAAATGGACCTTCTTTTTTATACTTGAGCCAACCCTGCAGCTGTTAGAGGCTGGACTGATTTCAGGATTCAATACATGCATTTACCCAGCATACTCAGAAATTTTCCTTATATGGGTTTGATGCAAATAAAATGGATAATATATTTCCCATATTTATAGACTATAGGTATAATTTTTTTCCAAGTTCCTCTCCCTTCTAGTCTTGTAATTGCTCAGATGTTTTTTGGTTGAGAAATAATTTGTGATAAAACTGGATCAATTATGCATGAGAAGTATTTTAAACTTTTCCCCACCAACTCATTCCTTTCTCTTGGTTGTAAAAATGTAGCATGCCAGTGTTCAAAAATGCAATTAACGCATTTATATTTAGATTGTCACAATTTTCACCTAAAATTAGTGGGAATTTGGGGCCACTTCCTTCCAGGTCTCTCCCGGGAGTGTATGTGCTAATGACACATCTGTAATGACATCTAATACCTCATGCTGAGGCAGGGAGGTAGTGACGTCTCAAGCTCAGACACCCTTTTGCCTCAAGTATGATTTCTAAATGAAACAGCTGGAGTTTTCATTGGTAGATCTGAGTTTGGGAAGGCTTAAAAAGGAAGAAATTCACTGATTATTTCCACATTTTCTTTTATCTAACACACTGATAATGTAATCTGTGGCTATAACGATATACCACTTATAGTGTTACTAATTTCTAAATGTCTATTCAAAAATGAATTTAAAATATAAAATATAATAAATGTTTATTTTTTATTAAAGTTGACTTACAGTGTTGTGCCAGTTTGTGCTCTATAGCAAAGTGACCCAGTCATATGTGTGTGTGTGTGTGTGTATACAGACTATATATAACACACACATATATATATACACATAGACATTCCTTTTTTTATATTATCTTCTATCACAGTGTATCTCAAGAGACTGTATATAGTTCCCTGTGCTATATAGTAGGACATCATTGCTTATCCATTGTAAATGTAGTAGTTTGCAGCTACTAATGCCAAATTCCCAGTCCATCCCACTCCCTTCCCCCTCCCCCTTGGCAATCACAAGTCTGTTCTCTATATCTGTGAGCCTGTTTAATAAAGTTTATTATTATTATTATTATTATTATTTTCTTTTGTCTTTTTAGGGCCACACCTGTGGCATACAGAGGTTCTCAGGCTAGGAGTCAAATTGGAGCTGTAGCTGCCCGCTTACACCACAGCCACAGCAACGTGGGAAATGAGCTGCATCTGCAACCTATACCACTGCTCATGGCAATGCCAGATCCTTAACCCACTGAGCAAGGCCAGAGATCAAACCTGCCGTCTCATGGATGCTAGTCAGATTCGTTTCCGCTGAGCCACGACAGGAATTCCAAAAAGGTTATTATTGAACATTATTATCTTTTTTCCTTTTTTATTAAAGTATAGTTGATTTACAGTGTTGTGCCAATTTCTGTTGTACAACATGGTGACCCAGTCCTTCTTCCATCATTTTGTTCTTTCCCAAGAGACTGGATATAGTTCCCTGTGCTGTAGAGCAGGACCTCATTGCTTATCCACTCTAAATGTAATCGTTTGTATCTACCAACCCCAAACTCCCTGGGCATCCTGCTCCCTCCCCTCCTCCTTGACAACCACAAGACCGTTCTGTATGTCTGTGAGTCTGTTTCTGTTTTGTGGAGACGTTCATCTGTGTCATGTTTTGGATTCCACATAGAAGTGATATCATATGGTATTTGTCTTTCTGACTTACTTCACTTAGTATGATGATCTCTAGTTGCATCCATGTTGTTGTAAATGGCATTATTTTGTTCTTTTTTTATGGCTGAGTATTCTATTGTGTATATGTACCGTATCTTCTTAATCCATTCATCTGACCATGGACATTTAGGTTGCTTCCATGTCTTGGCTATTGGGAATAGTGTTGCAATGAACATAGGGGTGCATGTATCTTTTTGAATTATTATTTTAGTTGAAAGATTTTTGGTGAATTTCAGAGCTTAAATGAAGCTTTTCTTCATTATTCTTTGGTGGTGATTTTAAATGAGTATATAGCTTATCATTTCTCTCTATATAATTTATATTTTATTGACTTGATCAGCACGGAAAACGAATACATCAAATGAGAACAGTCATTTTAATCTAGAAGTTCTTAAATTTGAGTTATCACTGTCTACCCAAAATTTGCCTTATGCATTTTCTTAAACCATAGGGAATAAAAATCACACAACATGTAGCATAATAAATAAAAACTATAAGGAAGAATATCATATATAATTAATTCTGAAGGAATTGCACTAAGCTTAGATGTACAGTGACCTTATTACTTTTTCAGTAGGGCCTATGGAGGGAAAAAGATAATCCTCTCTGTTGAGTATCTGTTTCTCAATTTGATGGGTCCCTCCTGAATATTGTCTCATATTTTCTTGTCTTCTAAGATAAATACATTTGATACTTTCTTAAAGGTCATGCTTTTAAAATACACTTAGTGTAAAGCATTGTAAGGTAGAAGATTATATTTGGAACTTCAGATTTAATCTATAAAATTAAAATTTGACACTCTATGTTAAAAATTTGTCAATGTGAATATGATAGATTATGTTAACATATTGTTTAAACAACTTCTCCTAAGATTTTAATTAGATTACTATGAAATTTGCAACAATGAGAATTTCTGAGTATTCTATTAAATTGATAACATTTTATTCCCGAGAGTAATTTCTAGGCACTAAATAGCATTTGTCAATTGAAGTTATTTTTGTTATCATGTTTAAAATTTTAAGGGATTTTTTTTCAGTTTGTGATTCATTTATTCAATATGGAGGGAAAAAGATCATAGCCTAAACACATGCGTATTTACCATATTTTGTAGATTTAGGCTTGATATCTTCAGGGTATTTTATATCTTCTGTAAATATAAAACAGCTAAAGTTTTGAACTCCTGACAAACCACAAGATAATTTTTTCCTCAGTCTTCTACTTAGACATAAAATACAGATGTTTTTATTTGTCTTAACTGATATATCTCTTACTGTACCACAATGAAGAATTTAATTATCCTTCATTTTAACTTGTAATACAGTCAGAATAATCAATGTTTGCTGAAAAACTTGTAATTAATTTTCTTTTATAACTTTTCCAATGGACAAAAAGTAATTTTGCATTGAATTTGAGAGTTCTTAGAATTCTGCATGAAAAGAACTTCATTTGTTTTTTTTATAACACGTTATATCAATTTACAAAGCATTATCTCTTAAAAATCCTGTGGACTTAATACTCCCTGTTTTTTTTTTTCTAACAGATGCAGAAAATGAGATTCAAATAGAAAAGATACTAGGAATATGATTCCAGTTTTAAATATTTGTCTGTAGATTATAAAAGCGTTTCTTTTCTGCAGTTCTTGCCTCTGCAGAGTCTTAAAATAGTCTTTAATTACTTCGGGTAGCTATTAAAAAGTTATGGAATATATCACTCTGGGTTGTTACTAGCACAGAATAGATGTTTATTAAAAGGATACTAGGTAACTTCTCAAAAGGCTAGGAGGGGGATTTTCCTCATGGCTCAGCAGGTTAAAGATCCAGTGTTGTCTTTGCAGCAGCTCAGGTTGCTGCCGTGGCATGGGTTCAATCCCTGACCCAGATATTTCCACATGCTGCAGATGTGGCATAAACAAACAAATAATAAATAAATAAAATAGCATACATAGTGCTATATCACAAAACAGTTAATTAATTAAAAAAAATTAGGAGGATTGAGAGCTAAGGTCAGTGCATTCCAGTCAGGAACAAAACTCAAGAACAAAAACAACAGCAATAAAACTGTAGCACTAGGCTGATGAGGAAACCACTTCCTTTCCCACTTAAGACCAAATGCTACAATTTGCTCCCTGCTGGAAACATCCTATAGGCTTTCCTGCTACCATGGAAAAAAGAACTCCCAATTCCTTTCATCAACAGCTCCAGGATGAGGGAAATTTATGTGAATTACATATCCTAGAATGGTCAAATCAAGGTCCTGACTAGCTCCAAAATCAGGCTTAGGTCATCCTAAGCCTAGATATCCCTTAGGGGTGAACTTGGACCCCTTAGCTGTAAGGGGTGAGGAGGAGTAGATGGCATTTTCACACTCTGTGGTGAGACAAATCTATAACTGAGATCACAAGATGTAGACAGAGGTTGATGCAATTATTATTTCTGGGATTTCTTGAGTAATAATAGTAATGTAGAAAATTAGGTATAGGGATTTTAAATGGATCTGAAATTGAGTGGTTAAATTAGAAGATAATGGATTATAGAAGAAAGACTTTGTCTTTTGAAATTAAATATGAAGTTAGCTGTAGATATTTGTAGCTTTTCTTTGTCAACTTGAAAAAATTCCCTAGTATTCCAAGTTTGCTAAGAATTTTGTTTTAAATCATGAATGTGGGGTTTCAGTTGTGGCTCAGCAGTAATGAACTTGACTAGTATCCATAAGCATGCTAGTTTGATCCCTGGCCTCTCTCAGTGGATTGAGGATCTGGCGTTGCCGTGGGCTGTGGTGTAGGTCACAGACAGAGCTTGGATCCTGCGTTGCTGTGGCTGTGGTGCAGTGGTGTAGACCAGCAGTTGCAGCTCCAACTCAGCCCCTAGCTTGGAAACCTTCATATGCTGCAGGTGTAGCCCTAAAAAGCAAAAAAAAAAAAAAAAAAAAATCATGAATAATTGTTGAACTTTGGTAAATACTTTTCCTCACCTATTGCTATGAATCTATGTTTTTGCTTGTTTGCTCTCTTAACAAATTATATTGCTTGATATTCAAATGTTGGACAAGTCTTGCTTCCCTAACATCTCTCTTGGTTGTGATTTTTGCTGTTTTTATATATTATTTCAATTTACTAGTATTTCATTAAGAATTTTTAAATTTTTGAGTAATGTCATTATTTATGAGTTATATTGGTATTTTATTAAATTATTAAATAATAATTTTTATAACCACACCTGCAGCATATGGAAGATCCCAGGTTTGGGGTCGAATTAGAGCTGCAGCTGAGGCCTATGCTATGGCCATGGCAACACCAGATCTGAGCTACATCTGCAACCTATGCCTCTACTTGCGACAAAACGATACTGAACCTACTGAGTGGGGTCAGGGATAGAACCCACATCCTCACAGAGACAACATCATGTCGTTAACCTGCTAAGCCACAACAAGAACTCTGGCCTTTTTATTATTATTACTTCTGTCTGGTGTGTCAAGAGATGCTGGCCTCCTAAAGTGAAATGAGAAAGGCTTTCTCTTAAATTTTCTGGGAGACATTTTTAAGAACTGGTATTAATTCTTCCTTAAATGTTCGGTAAACATTCACCAGTGAAGCCATCTAGGCCTACTGTTTTCTTTTTCAGAAAGACTTTATCTACAGATTTATTTATTTATTTATTATCTATTTCTTCTAGGTTGAGTTTCGCTAATTTCTGTCTTTCAAGGAATGGTCCATTTAATCTAAGTTGTCAAATAATAATACTATACATCTCCCTCTAATCTTAAGTGCATTCTTCAGATTTGATGTGCTGTCTTTTCATTTATGTTTAGTTCAAAATATTTTCTATTTTTCTTTGAGATTTCTGCTTTGAGCCACATATTATTTTGTAGAGCATTGATTGCTTTTTAAATATTTCAGAGTCTATCAGGTATCCTTCTGATACTGATTTAATGTTGAATTCTCTCCTGTCAGGGAGTATTACCTGAATAAGTTTGATTCTTTTAAATTCAGTAAGACATATGTAGTTACCTAGAATGTGATCTGTCTTGGTAGGTGAGGAGTTTGCTAAACCATGAGGATCAACTCTTCCCTGTGTGTTATGGTTTTATGCACAGAGTCTATACAGTAGTTGGTTCTTCTGCCAACTAAATACTAGTAATTTACAACAATCATTTTGCAACCAGATTCCCCTCAGAAATGTTTAAATGCCTGTGGTTGGCAGCAGTGCCTCCTATTGAAAAGAACGGATTAAGAGAAACATGAATATTATAATTATTGCATGAATTAGATATTTTAGATTTACTTGTTTCCAGTCTTATTTTCACCACAATGTAGTGTGAGAGTGATTAATTTTACTTTAGTCAAATATTAAAAATATATATTCAGGATAAAATTACTTAGTAAATTTGCTTTTGGATGTAGTTATCTTCTCTCTCTGAATCTGTAGGTATCTATATGTGTGTGTATGCAAACTAGTACTTGCTATGCATCATTAATAGTAGAGATTTTGTTTTTCTTTCATTGTATTCATCTGTAGTTTCAGATTTGATAACAACTGCACAAGCATTAGAAAAAATTCCTCCCCCATACCTACAACTTTAATTGTGGTGAAATTGATGTGGATTCCTTAAAGAAAATAATTACTTAATTTTTATCTAAGGGAATGTGGCTTGAGAAGACGTTTCTTGATTGGTGGTGGTGAACAAACTGGGAACCACTGGATAATCACTTAATAATGATAGCTTTTGAGGTAGCAATTTAGACCAGCTGCACTGGACTGTCTGAACCCATCATTATTTCTACTCTGTGAAATAAGTCATTATTATGGTTCTCACAAACACATTTCTATTTTTTCATAACTAGAACAGTTCACCTGAGACAATAAAAAAAGACTACTGTACAAAAAATCTTCATACTTAAGACAGCCTGATAATATTGTTATTCATGGAAATAAAAAAAATTCTCTTATTTTTCTGTCCAATAAATGGTGCTCCTATTGTATTTCCTGATGCAAATGACAATGCTTTGAAAAGTCACAAGCAGTTCATCCCTCCGTTGAGATAAGTATACCTTCATGGGTAGCTGTATGAACGTTGCTTATAACTCTTGAATAATAAGTAATAGAGATTTCGTTGTAACTTTCTCATATTTAAACTTCAGAGAGTAGTGCAAGAATAGGTCAGTTGGTGAAAATATAAATCATTAAAAAATTCAGTTGAAATATATCTTTTCCCTCAATTTCTTTAATCAAACAACCCAAGTCAAATGTTAGTATGTCAAATTCTGCTTTGCACTCCAAGAAATATCAGCACATTTCACAAAACCAATTGGTAGTAATAGTATTACTCCTACTAAACCAAATTTTCCTGAGTGCTTGCTTTGTGCTAGACGCAATGCTTTATTGTCTAATTATCTAATTTATTTATTTATTTTTTGCTTTGCTTTTTAGGGCCACACTTGTGGCATATGGTATTTCCCTGGCTAGCGATCAAATCAGAGCTAAGGCTGCTGGCAATGGCCACAGCAATGCAGGATCAGAGCCATGTCTACAACCCACACCACAACTCACAGCAACGCTGGATTCTTTAACCCACTTAGCGAGGCCAAGGATCAAACCCACATCCGCATGGATACTATTTGGGCTCATTACCACTGAGCCACAATGGGAACTTGCTAATAATTCTATTTTACTTTCAAAAAGTACAAATTATTCTATCTTAGGAGGTTGAGAGTATGAAAACTATATCTAAGGAAGTGACAAGAGAATGTGCAAAGCATGAAGGCAGCCTGGGTTTTTACTGGTCCACAAGGAGATCTATATATGGCTAGTGGATCAAAATCAAACAACGCAGTTACAAAGAACGAAGCTGTATTGATACTTAGGGGCAATATCATGGACTTTGCAAATGATGTTAAGCAGTTTGGACTTACTCCTAAGAGCATCAGGGGATCATTGAAGGATTTAAAGCGGACAAATGATATCCTTAAATGCTTGAGAAACTTTTACTTTGCTTTTATGCTTGATGTAGTCTAAGACTGAAAGGCTGGAAACAGAATGACCATTTATGAAATTGATTCTATATTAAAGTTGCTTGATAGCCATGGCCTGCATTTGAGTCAGAATTACAGAATCTTTTGTGGTTTATTAAAGAATTAAAATTTCAGAATAATACCTCAATTCTGGATAGGAGAGTTGACAATTGTTATTGGTTAGTTTGGCAACGGTTTAAATAATCTGAGAAAAATTTGTAGGGGACAGTGGTTTGAAGATTTTGGATGAATTTATCTACATATTTCTTCCTCTTCTGTAGAACTATATGCTGTGGCCAATTTCTGATTGCAGCTTTCCTTTTTTAGAGCTGTACCCATGACATATGTATGTTCCCAGGACAGGGGTCAAATTGGAGCTGTCACTGCTGGCCTACACCAAAGTCACAGCAGTGCCAGATTCAAGCTGTATCTGTGACCTACACCACAGCTCCTGGCAATGCCAGATACTTAACCCACTGAGTGAGGCCAGGGATTGAACCTGCGTCCTCACGGATCCTAATAAGATTCGTTTCCACTGAGCAGTGATGGGAATTCCTACAGTTGTCTTTTCTTTTCTTTTTTTAATTATTTTAAATGATTTTTATTTTTTCCATAATAGCTGATTTACAGTGTTCTATTTTCTACTGTACAGCAAGATGACCCAGTCACACATACATATATACATTCTTTTTCTCACATTATCCTCCATCATGCTCCATAATAAGTGACCAGATACAGTTCCCAGTGCTATACAACAGGATCTCATTGCTTATCCATTCCAAAAGCAATAGTTTGCACCTATTAACCCCAAATTCCCAGTCCATCCCACTCCCTCCCCCACCTCCTTGGCAACCACGAGTCTGTTCTCCAAGTCCATGATTTTCTTTTCTGTGGGAAGGTTCATTTGTGCCATATATTAGGTTCCAAATATAAGTTATATCATATGGTATTTGTCTTTCTCTTTCTGATAAACTTCACTTAGTATGAGAGTCTAGTTACATCCAGGTTGTTGCAAATGGCGTTATTTTGTTCTTTTTTATGTCCGAGTATTATTCCGTTATGTATATATACCACATCTTGTTAATCCATTCATCTTTATCAGGAGGGTAGATTGTCAATCAGTCTTGACTTTATTTTTAGCCTTGTCTGATGTATTCCAGGCAACATGTGTCTAGGGTTAAGCAATCAATGCAGATTTGTCCACCTTTTATACATGATGAGACATTTCAATGGAGATGAGATTTTGAGGGGTTTAACTAACTCCTAAATCCAAGGCATTATATTATTCAGAACTATTTTTTATTATACTTTTAACGGTTTATTTTCCATTGTTTTCTTTTGTTCAGCTCACAAATGTATATAAGATTTCTCTATCTGAAAATCTTAGTTCTACGTTGGCCTTGTAATACTACTTTTCCATCTGTGTTTTTTCATTATTTCATCACTAAGATTGTTCAAAATATGGTGTCAGGGAGTTCCCACTACAGCACAGTGGGTTAAGAATTTGACTGCAGTGACTTGGGGTTGATGTGGAGATGTAGGTTTGATCCTCAGCCCTGCCCAGTTGGTTAAAGGATGTGGCATTGCCGCAGGTCTGTTATGGATGACAGTTGAAACTCAGATTCAATCCTTGGCCCAGGAATTTATATATGCCATGGGTGTGACCATTAAAAAAAATTACGTAGTGTCAATTCCATCTGTTCATTCAATAATATCTTCATTATTCTGTGCAAGAAAATGAGATATCTGTGCAGTAATTCCATTGAACACTATCCCCAGGCAACCATAACATCCACTTCTTGTTTTTGTTCAATCTGATTTATCTGAAGTTGACTTCATAACATAATCTGTCTTGCCACTTAATCACATTCTATTATTTTTTTGGTAAACAATTTATAATCAGATTACTTAATCAGATGATAAGTCAGGCATCTGCGATGATGGAGACTCTTCTACTTTTATGCTACTTTAGTGATCAGAGGGATCTGGGTAATAACAGAGGGACTTAGCAAATCACTGAGATGCTAAATCATTTTCTAGCCTAAATAAAAGATCTCAAGCATCCTCTTCATGCAGAGTTTAACTTTCAGATGTCTTAATCTCGGGCATCATTATTGCCTATGGTTTGCTCAGCCCATGCTTTGAAAGGTTTTAAAATTTGTACTTCTAAAGTGCTGCCTCTGTTTGGCTTCTGGTACAATGTATTCTGCTTTGTCTCCTACTTACCTCTCCTATCATTAATTTATAATACCTGAACTGAAAACTTAATATGCTTCTTTGTATGCTTCTTAGATATTGCTGCACCCCAGGTTCCGCCCTAAAATCTTCTCTTTATCCTGTTCTAATGTACCCTTCACCTTTGAACTTAGCCTCTCCCATGATTTCACATACCATCTCTTTGTAAGTGATTTTAGATATTGATTTAGCCCATAGCATCTTCAAAAGTTTTGTCCTCTGTATTATGGTGCATACTTGAAAACGCCATTAGAAAACCCACAGATATCTTTCTACTGTTCCTGCATTTGTTTGCTTGATAACAGATACTCTTCTCCATTCAGTCATTCAGTGAAAACTCAGGAGCATCATTTATTCTTCACTTTGTCATACCCTATTCCTATAAGCTCCAAGAATTGTGTTTCTTTACTTTCTGTTCATTTGTTCAGTTCCAGCTCTACAGCTAAGGCCTTCGTTTAGGCTTTCATTTTCTCTTCTCTCAACTGTGTCATATTTTCCAAAACTGTTCCTCTGCTCTTAACTTAAATTTCTGTTTGTTCTCTCCATGGCTCCCAGGATAATTTTTTTAAAAATGCAAGATTTACCATATTATTCTATTCTTCAGACATCTTCCACTGTCCACGGTTTCTTGCAGGATGAAACTCAAAATTATTGGCACATTGTACCCTCCATGATCTGGATGTTCCAAGTGCACAGGACTTTGTGGTTTGATTATATTTATTTTCCATATAGTAGATCCTTCATCTTATAAAATGCAAACACTTTCATCAGGGACACAACAGATACAACTCATGCATGTGAGGATCCTTAATACAGGATTTTTCTAATGGATCATGAAAGTATGCTGCAAGCGTCCAAAATAAAGATCATGTTTATTTTTTATTGTGAATAGAAATGTAAAAAAACCTTGTTCACAATAAAAAAGTAAAGGATCCAGAAAAAATTCAATCAGAAATAATAAGAATTATACAAGGAAAATATAAAATTTTATTTAAAAAGTTTAAGATAGATATGGGACAAATGGAAAGACATACTCTGTTCCTACATGAGGAGATAGAATGCCATGCCATGCATAAGCAGTTGTTTACATAAAGATGAGGGTGATGGGAGCTGAAGAAACAGCTTTGTGGACAGTAATTGTCATTGTTATGAATTGTTTCATTTCTCAACTTTATTTCCTAAAAAGAATAATTATGGAATGTGCTGTATTGTAACATAGTGCATGATGGAAGTCCTCAAATAGAAGCTAAGCAACAAACTCTTGTAAATGTAATAGAAGAAAAGACAGTACCAAGTTAAACAAACTATGTAACCCTGAACACTGCTTTTAAAAAAAGTAATAAGATGATTTTATCAGAATTCAAAGATTGTTCTATAAGCCAATGTCATTGTTATCTAATTCTTTAGGCCTGATGACCTAAAAGTTAAGGATCCAGTATTGTCACTGCTGTGGCTTGGGTCACTGCCTTGGCACAGGTTTGATTCCTAGTCTAGGTATAGCCAAAAAAAAAAAAAAAAAAAAAAAGAAATTTACACATTTTCTTTTCCTAAATGTATATAGCATGAAAACTAAATTAAAATTTCCCAAATTCGAAGAACGAAAGTATTTTACTTTGCAGGAGCTCCTAGTGTGGCTCAGAGGTAATGAAACCGACTAGTATGCATGATGTTGCTTGTTTGATCCCTGGCCTCTCTCAGTGGGTTAAGGATCTGGCATTGCTGTGAGCTGTAGTGTAGATTGCAGATGTAGCTTGGATCTGGTGTTGCTGTGGCTGTAGTGTAAGCTGGCAGCTACAGTTCTGATTGAACCCCTAGTCTGGGAACTTCCACATGCTGTGGGTGTGGCCCTAAAAAGACAGAAAGAAAAAAAAAAGTATTTTACTTTACAAACAAATGTCCCTTTTATCTTGAATTTCTTATAGAACTAATAAAAATCCATTTTCAAGGAGAAAGTCCAAAGGATAATATTACATAGTGTGTATCTTTTAGCCACGCCACACATTTTCTAAACTTTTATATGTATAGACTAAAGAGTACTTATTTTTTTCAATCTCCCGCTTTAAAATATGAACTAATGAAACTTGTTTTAGAAAAGACAAACTACAAGATATTTCCCACATATGACAAGGTTAGAAGGACTAAAATATTGTTTGAAGGACAGTTTTGCTTCCAGTGTAGAATCAATTGTTAATTTCAATTGTTAATTTCTAGTGAAATTAACACAGTATCTCCCATCTCTTAAATGAAGCAGTTTCCCTTCTTTAGCTCCTGATAAGCAAATCAGATCCTGCAGTCTGAGCAGCTCTGTTTCACTTCTCTAGGATGCGGAGTCGTCCCTTAATGCCCACCCTTTGAATTGTCAGTCACCAGGGTCCGCAGGTAATAATGCAGCACTTGAACAGCTCCTTGAAAGCTAATGAACCTCAAGCATATTCATAGCAGTTCCCACGAAGTCCCCTGAATCCACTTACATTGCTTATACAACACACTTTTAAAAGGAGAACTTTTAGCATGCAGAGCTCCCTTTCGAAAGGATCCGTATTGAAAGGGATAGAACTAGATGAAAAAGAGCTTTCTCTTCCCCCAACTGCTCACTACATGCAAATGCAGCAACCACAAAAAAATATCCTTAAGATGTTCTTAATGGTGCTTTATGGAGTACTGATACAAAACTTTTTTTTTTCCTTGTAGCTAAATCACACCACTCAATGCTGCTCCTTTTTACTGCTATTGCAATTAATAGGATAGACAAGCACTTAGAATGTGTCTGACCCCACCAGACACCACTATCACAGTAATCATTTTTAACACCGGTAAGCTGAGACAAATGGCTTAAGTAAAACAGAGAGAAAGGATTATACAAAACTGGTAAACAGCCTCTTTTTAAATCAAGAAAGAATCAGAAAACATGAGGCAGAGGTTGGCCTTTTATTTCAGTTTTTCACCCAACTTGTCCAAACTTACTATAAAAATTAATGGAAAATCAGTTTGCTTTCTGATTTCCAAATGCATTCAGCTTTTCCAATGTGTAGTTTGGCGTGTTGCCACCCTAATACTTCCACCAGTGTACACAGGCTGTTACAATGTCCCATTTAAGTCAAGATGAGCTTTTTAAAAAAAGAAAGAGAAAAAGATTAAAAAGTTCTCTAAGATAGTATGAATCAGTAAGGGAAAATCCTGTGAAATATTATTGTTCCAAAAATAATGCAACATAATACTTGTGAATACTATGTTTTAAAAGCATACAAAAATAAATAATTGCAGCTTCCTAGGATTTAGACATCACTAGATGTCACCATGCATTTTAAAAGGACATTTGTTTTCATATTAAAAATAATAGTGCACTTTTAACAAAGATATCCTTTTTTTAAGCCAGTGATGAATGTATACAGATTCAAAACACATTGGTACAGAAATTAATTCATTTTTGGAAGAATGTTCAGAAATATGGTTATAAATGGCTGCCTGATCCACTTAAGCCATATAAAATTACATGTAAATCAGCATTCTAACTTACTAACTATATAAACTTTGATAAACCGCTATACCTGTCTGCAAAAGGGGAATAATATGACGTGCGTCACAATGTTGTTTTTAAATATCATATGGAAGTCCCCATCGTGACTCAGTGGTCACTAACCCAGCTAGTATCCATGAGGACTAGGGTTCGATCCCTGGCCTCACTCAGTGGGTTAAGTATCTGGCGTTGCCATGAGCTGTGGTGTAGGTCGGAGATGAGGCTCAGATCTAGTGTTGCTGTGGCTGTTGTGTAGGCTGGCAGCTACAAGCTGCAATTTGGCCCCTAGACTGGGAATTTCCTTGTGCCATGGGTATGGCCTTAAAAAGACAAAAAAAAGTTATATGAACAATTTATGTAAAATACATTTTACTGCACATAGTAAGAACTAAGTTAATGTCAACTTAAAATTATTAGTAATATTTTATGATCATTTTAATGGCTAATGATAATTTTAAAACTTTAATTTATTCAAAGAAAATAGGTAAAACATGAGACTTTATCTTCCTGTAATGGATTCAAAGAAGCCTAAAGGACAAATGTTGCATATGGAGAAACAGTTTATTTACAGATTATCTCAAAAATAGTAGTCTAGATATTCTGGTTTTATCCATATATTCAATAGTTATTTTTTAGCTACTGTGTTCCAGGAACTTTATTAGGCTATTGATAAAGACTGGTGAACATGAAAAAAGAAAGGTTTTGCCCCATTGTATGAAATTGTTTGGGTCTAATTATATGGTAAAACTAAAGACTCTTTTGTGATTTATGTTGGCAATAGGATTCTAGTTCCATCAATAACAACAAGATAGATAATAACTGCCATAGAGTAAAACAGTAAAAAATGTGATCATTTTCAATAAGTTCCTACAATTACAGTTAGGGAGAAGATAAAGCTTTAAGAATTTACAGTTGTTTCATTCATGACTGAGTATATGACAGTATATATGCAAATAAGCTATTCTATCAAGAATGATTAAAAAAAAGTGTAGTGACAAAAGAACAGATAATGAGATAGGCAAGAAACGATGTATATGGCCTTAGAATAGGGCCTTTTTCCCAAAACCATAGAAGGGCCTGAAGAAGTATTCTAATAAAATAATAGCTAATATTTTGTAGCTGTTTACTGCATGCCAGAAAATGGGCAAAGTGATATTTATCTTTTATATAATTTAATGATATCAAATAATATTTTCCCCCCTTATACATGAGAACATTGGAATTTAGATGGTTTTGGTAATTTGTCCAAAGTTACAAAACAAATCACTGCCAGGACACAGGATTCAAACCCACGACTTCATATTTCTAATTTTCCACCACTTATCTACTATATTCTCTGAACAATGGCTGAGAAATTCTGGATCTTAAACATTCTATCTCTTTTTAATTAAAGCACTATTCTCTGGGGCTTTTCTCTGTTTCATCTGGATGGTAAGTAGCTCAGAATCAGGACACAAAGTTTGTTTATGAACACAAAATTAAGAAGAGGAGGTGAATGAGAGGAAAAACAGCAATCATATGATGCAAGCCACAATGTATTTCATTTTTGAGCAATTTTATTATGTTTATTTAAAAAAACACAGAATGCTCTACTAGAGATTTACCAAAAGATTGTGTGACTGTTGACTGTTACGTGACAGTTGACTGTTTATCATCTAAATTATTATTCATATTTGTTATGAGTATTGTATTAACCATTGTTTAAAAATGTACAGAATTAAAATAACTTTTAAATTAATTTTCATAGAATATTATAGGAAATACATAGAAATGATGAAAATCACATATGATAGCGTATTTAATAATTTCCTTTATTTGGCTAGAAATCTGTTACCAATTATAACTTAATTTTCAATTTTATTTCAACCTTAATTTGAGTTGTGCTGTTAAAGAAATAATTATGCATCAAACACAAAAATATAGCAGTATACTCTGCCATGTACAATAATTACACTTCTTTGAATTATTAGAAGGATTCATGAGACTCTACAAAAAAAGCATAAATGTTAAGGGTACTGTTCAGTAGAAGGAGAAAAAAAATAGACAATCGCTGAGCCAGACTGAGAAATTCAAAAACAGCTTTCAAATTTTCACCTCAGTGGCACAGAACACTTTTTTCTGTGCTATAAATCGCCGAGATAGATGTCAGTTACTTTGGTCTCAGAAGTCATAGTCTCATCTGAGAATGAATATGTTATATGCTCTCTAGATATACAAAGTTGACTGATGATCTGGTGCAGCCACTAAAACAAGGCAAAATAACAGAAACCAAAGGCAAACCGCAATCTGAAATTTATGCTGTCTATGTATGTATACACATATGTATGTCTGTAAAATATGCCTTATGTTTTAAACTGTAAGCAGGTTTAATCAATAATCTTCACATTTAATCTCTGGCCCAGAATCAGCACTCATGTTTACAAACAGATAGCTGAGAAAAATCCTCTTTGTATTTATGCCATTAAAAAAATCCCAATACAGTGGATTTTAATCTAACGCAAAACACACTCATGCATTAATGATGGGAATGTAAACTGGTGCAGCCACTATGGAAAACAAATGATTTAGCAATTCTACTCCTGGGTATTTCCCAAGAAAATGACAGCACAAAGACAGAAGATATACTCACCCCTAAGTTCATTGCAGCATTACTTAAAATAGCCAAGATAGGGCAGCAGCCTAGTGTCCATCAATAAGTGAAAGGATAAAGAAGATATGGTACACACACATACAGGAATATTAGCCATAAAAAGATTGAAATCTTGTCATTTGAGACAATATGAGTGGACTTAGAGGGCATCATGCTAAATGAAATCAGTTAAAGACAAATACTGTATGTTTTCACTTATACATGGAATCTAAAAATAAACAACCATAATAAAAGAGAAACAGAGCCATAGATACAAAGAGCAAGCAGGTGGTTGCCAAAGGGGAAATGGGTTGGGGGATGAGTGAAATAGGTGAGGATGATTAAGAGGTACAGACTTTTACTTATAAAATAAATGAATCACAGGTAATGTGATCACAGGAAATGTGCAATGTGGGGAATATAGTAAATAATTGTTATATCTTTGTATGGTGACACGACAACTAGACAATCCATGGTTTGAGATGTATAGAAAAATCACTCCGTTGTATCCCAGGAACTAACATAGTGTTGCAGGTCCACTACACTTCCAAAACAGACAAACCAACAAACTCATAGAAGAAAGGATCAGATTTGTGGTTTCCAGAGACAGGAGGTGGAAGGAGTAGTTACTGGATGAAGGTGTCAAAAGTCCAAAGGTTAAAAAAAAAAAATCCTGCCACAGGATTTTTATTCTAATACAACACAAAAGCAGTTAAATTATTTGTTATCATTACATTTATACGCATGTATTCAATGATCTAGGATGTAGGTGGACTAAGCCATTTTAAATACTGTCTACAAAAATACTAACTTTCAAATAGAATTCCAAAAAGTTGAAGGCCTGACAAGAGCACATTCCTCCAATGAAGAGAAAACATTTGCAAACTTACATGTGATGGAAGATGTAGATCCGGAATGTATAAGGAACTCCTACCTCTCTTACACTTTACAGAGATATACTGTTGCTCAGTGGACATATGAACAGATGCTCAAAATTATTGTTCATAAGGGAAGACGTACAGTCTGGCCACTGAAGATCACTTTGCTCTTGCTCTCTGTGCATCGCCTCCCCAGCCAGTGCCTGCTTCACCCTGTGCCCATGACTGATCTTCCTACCTACATACTTACCCCAGGTTCCAGCTGGTGATGCCTTATTGAAGGAGCAATGGGGGGCATGCTTCTCATTGTTTTCCCTGGTACCTGATGAACCAACCTGGCAATTACCACCCCTCTACCCTGCCCAGAGTGAAGCCTGTAGTCATGTCCTGCCTGCCATCCACATGATGGGAGTTGCCGCAGAAACTTGCTTCAGACCTGTAAGCTCCCCCATCCGTTAAACCACTGATATCTCTATTCCTGACTGCTAACTCTAGGCTCTGTCTTAGAAACTGAAGCTAGGCAAACAGGGCCTTGTAGTCCTGCGGGATGCAACCCAGCAGAAAAGAAAATGAAAATCACAATATTATCCCATTATATACCCACTCATATGGCCAACATTTGAATGATAGTGGTGAGGATCTGAAAGCTAAAATGAGCAGCCAGTTTGGAAAACAGTTTGGCAGTTGCTCATGTAGGTAAACATAATATACTGAATTATCCAGAAGTCTTACTTTTAGGTATTTAGCCAAGAGAAGTGAAAATATATACCCACACAAAAACTTGGATTCAAGTATGCATTGTAGTTTAATTCACAGTAGTCCCAAGTTAGAAACCATCCAAATATCTACCAATCAATAACCCTAAAATGGAATACTTGTGACCAATTAAAAGAGATAAAACTCGTGACAAATGCAACCTGGGTGCATCATTAAAGCAGGATGCTAAGTGAAAGAAACACTTCATATGTCACTCTAGAGAAGTCAAAAGGGTAGTGAGAGAGAGCAGTTTATTGGTTACCAGTGGCCAAAAACATGAGTGGAAGTTATGGACTTTTGAAGGATAAGAAGGAATTCTTTGGTGTGATGGAAAAATTCTGCATCTTACTTGTGGTTGGTGGTGCTTACATGACTCCATGCATTTACTGGAACTCATAAACTTGTACATTGAAAACTGGTTAATTTTCACTGCAATAAAATTAATATCACAGTACAGAGGTCACACAAGTTTTTTGTTGTTGTTTTATCCACTGCATCTAAAAGTTATGTTTACACTAGATTGTAGTCTTTTAAGTGTGCCATTAGCATTATGTCTGAAAAACAATTTACATGCCTTAATTAAAAAGATTTCATTGCTAAAAGATGGGTTAATTTTATTGTAAATTGGATTTCAATAAAAATTAACAAGGATAACAAAGACAGAAGTGAGTAATCCAGGAAAACATGAACAAACCAGGACTGTCCCTAGCATTATGGGACATAAAATTATTCTTTTTACCAAGTGTTTTTTAATAGAAATCAATGTATGAAATGAATTACCTACAATATCACAGCTAATTCACCCCAAAAATTATCTTTGAAAAAATACAGTTTCAGAGAGGGTTTACCTTCAAAGTGCTAAAGCTAGCATTTGGTGATGAAAGGTTTTGAATTCATATTTTTCAGATGGGTCAGCCATATTTTTCAGTAGGGTACTATGCCTCATACCACTACTCTGAAACAGGTTTATCTGGAAGTGCAAGTGCTTTCGCATATAAATCCTAACATAGTCCTTCAAGAAACGAAAGCATATAAGCAAAAAATATTGCAGCACCTTCCCAAATAATGCAATATTGCTCCTGTAGGCTTCCTACTTGGAAATGCTCAAAAGTGGCTTTGATAAAATCCTGAGAAAAGTCAGGATAGTTTCACTGCATAACTTGGACACAGGAAGTGATGAGTTTAAAACCCACAAACCTGTTTGTATTCTCTTGTCTGACTCAGGCTACAAGGTCCTTTCCTAAAGCTGCCTTTAATTCATCTGGTTTCTCCAAACACTGGCTTGGTTATGTTAATATTTATCTCTTTGACTAAGAATTCCAGGGGAGAGAACGGGCAAAGATTTCAAGTTGCTTTTGAGAATCAGAACATTAATAGACATTACTACATTTATTATAGAAACAGATCACTCTGCTTAAAATTTCAACTCTTTCTCAGAATAAAATGATTTGATTTTGGCATGAATACTGCTGAAAAAATGGCAAATTCTTATAGGAGATTACAAATCTTCTAAGAGAGCCGATGTATTTACACTCAAATGGATAGAAAAATATGATTTTTACGTGAATATTGATATATATATACATGCATATATATATATATCTTCAAATTATATTTAAAATATTAGACTGTCAAGACACTAGGTTTAAAAAAAAGGGAGTATTTGCGGATATAAATAAAATATTCCATCTAATTACAAATACGAATCTGCTGTTCCCTGTTGGCCAATATTCTTTGAATATCCTTTTAATGTTCTTATGTATTTCTACTTTAGGAATTAGGATTTTCTGAGGTTAAAAGTAAAACAGATACACCACCTTTCCTGGTATAATCTCTATTTTGTAGTATCTATTAATGCTGAACGTAGGCAGATGCTATAACCTAGCAACAACATGCAGTAATGAAAATGATTAATCTTCAGCCATATCCAACACATAGGATGAAACTTAAAAACATGAAGTTTAGTTAAAAAAAAGCCAGAAAAAAACTCCGCTGTGTATTGTATGTTTCCATTTATATAAAGTTAAAAGATGAGAAATAAATTATGGAGTTAGAAACAGTTTTGATAGCAGTTAAATTACGGAAAGAGAAATGGAAGAGTAGTGGAAAAAGGGTAGAAAGAGGTTTCGGGGTGATGGAGATGTTATACTTGACGATGGGTAGCATTTACCTAATTGTATTCACACTGTAGTATTTCTTCAAGCTGTAACACTGTGAGATTTGTGTATTTCTCTCTATTCATATTATGCTTCAATATAAATTTTATAAAATTTTAAGGAAAAAAAATACTCTAACCCTTGAGAAAGAAAAAAATAAAAGCATTTTCATACCTGGTAAAGCTATTTCAGCCAAGCCAAGCACACACATATGACATGCATAAGAAAGCCTTGACAGTGAGGCCTTCTGATCATGCAGGAGTAACCACGCTGGGTCTTTCAGCAGCCGTGACAGAGCCTGGCATGCCTGAGCTTCTGTGCCAGTGATGTTTTGCTCGTGTTCTTTCTGTTTATTTAGTAGTGAAGCGTGGTTATGATGTCTCTCCAAGTATTTTGTGACCCTCCTAACATCCTTTATAAATCCCTTTCTGCTGCAGTTTGCTAAAATGGATTCTGATGTTTGTAGCTAAGAAACTTGTTTATTTTTTAAAATTTCCTTTGATAGTCAAACTGATGATCTTGTAAGGGTTCTAGTTTTAAAGTTGTTAAATGAACATTTCTGATCTGCTCTTTCTCCAACTCAACCAGTAAAACCTGTGACCATTTGATAACATTTGAAAATGAACCCTGATACATCTAAGAGCTATAGGTCTTATGAAGAAGAAACTATTTTGAGTAGCCCAGCATCTAGTGCCTCTGGAGGACTGGAGTTGAGTGGCTGAGAAAAAGCCCTTCCCCTCCTGCAGAGGCGGGAACAAGGCTGCAGATTAATTATTGGGCTTGAGGAGCAAAGATGCAAAACAGGATGATACAAAGTAACATAAATAAGTACAAATATCTTTGCTGATCTAAACATTAAAAACAGGGACAGTACACATTGATACTGAGTTTAGGACAGAGTGCTTAGGGTGTTAAAAAAAAAGGCATTTGGAATAAATCTAATCTGCTGTAATGTGCACATTACAAAAATAAGCAGATACAAATGAATATAAATTTAACTATGTACCAGTCATAACTACATTTTAAATGAAGGAGTATTTGAAATGTAAGACTAACATTTAATATATATTTTATTTATGCTCACTTGAGCTATTTGCATAGTTTACACAATTATTGCATAAAGAATCATGTTCAGGTCAATAGCAAAATTTTTTTATGCATCAAATGCAATCTTGTTTGATTTTTATGCTTTCTAGGTTGTTTAGTTAGTATGTAACTTCTGAAGCTGTTTTAAAATACATTTAAGGGTATCTCTTGTTATTTCAGGATGTAGTATTACTCTATAACTTGTATCTGTAGACTACCACTTTAGAAATTCATTCAAGCCATAATATTGGAAACTAGAGGTAAGGAATATAAATGACTTCTAGTGCTATGGTTACATGGCACAAACTGCAATCTGTGTATATTAATATTAAATTGCAATTGTGGTGATACATTTTATGTACCTTGTTAATTTTAAATTGTCTCATAAAATATTCTTATTCAATCCAGTGGAGCAGAAACTTAACACACTGAAATAGACATATAGTAGTTTTAAAAAACAGGAAATGGGGGCTCAGGTGTAATATAGATTTAAACAAATTTTGTGAAGAGAAGAAAATCAGAATGAAATGGAGGAGTTCCCACTGTGGTTCAGGGGGTTAAGGATCCAGTGTTGTCTCTGCAAAGGCTCAGGTCACTGCCGAGGCAGAGGTTTGATCCCAGGCCTGGCTGTGGGTTAATGATCTGGTGTTGCTGCAGTTGTCGCACAGGTAGCAGTTACAGTTCGGTTTTGATCCCTGGCCTGGGAACTTCCATATGTCTCAGGTGTGGCTGAAAAAGAAAAAAAAAGGAAAATGGATAAAATAAGCAGAGAAATGACGATGTAGCCTGGGAGTGTAATTGGGGAGGTGGCTGATTGTAACTATGGCAAATGACCATTGTTTTCAACTCATTCAGATGCTAAATATTCTACGTTTTGCAGAATATTTCTGTGTAATAATATATCTTCTTACCCTGAATACTTTTATTACTTTCATTGAGAAAGCTGCTAGAATGTTTAGCAATATTTGTGTGTGCACTACTGTTGACATTTTTTCACTGAGATAAGCACATTAGTAAATTGTTTCTCTGTTGACATTTGTTCTCAGTGAATGTTTTTGATTTTCTTCTAGTGGATAATGCCCTCAAAGTGTCCGCCGGATATTAAAACTGTGCCTTTTGAAATTGGCACAGTGGTTGTTTATACTTAAAAGTAAAGCTTCTTTCTTGTTTGAGGGCTTTTCAGCCATACTCCGGGTATTGTAACAGCATGTTTGGATTCCTACCCAATTGGATATTAGCTAGCTTATGATTATTATACTCTTATTTAAATTAAATGGGTAATTTATTGAAATAACTCACAGGCCTTCCGGAAACATTAAATAATTTAACGTCATTGTGATCTCTTTTCTTAGCAGGTCATGCATTGATAGTTTTCTTCAAAAAGAGACATATGTAAAAAATGTTTACCTATGAAAGAAAATTGCATGATTATTTTTATTCAAATGATGTACCTCCATATATACGTGTGGGGTGGTAAGCAGTGTCTTGCTCAAGGGGAAAATGAGATTATTGTTCAAAATACTTCCTTGAAAATCAAACTGATAGTAACAAAGGGACATTAAACTTTCTGTCAAAGGCTTATAATAAATGCAGCAAAACTGAAAAAAAAATGGAGGATGATGACAGCAGAAATTCTTTCCAGGAGATTGTGTGAATACCTGGACTTTGCTTTGTACATAATCTTACTAACACCTCCAAAAGTGGAGCAACATTGCAGGAAAGGGTAAAAAGTGCAGTTGGACCCTCCCTAAAACTCAGCATAGGCAGGAAAATAATGCTAAAAGGGCAGAAGTAATTGCTCATAGCTAATTACCTCCGGCTTTAGGTAGAGATTTTAGAGAACAGACATCAAAGAGAAAATGAAAAGACACCTAGCAGGATGGTGCTGGCCAGGGGAGGGACATTTGCAGAGTGTTCCTCACACCTAAACTTCTTGCAATTAGCATAGCCACGGTTAGTATTTCTGACAGTGTATTTCTACAGTTCGTAGCTTGTGAAGTTAAACAGATGAAATGGAGGCATTTTAATATTAGAAAATATTGTTCAGATTACTACCATGCATATACCATTGGGTATTATGTGTTAAAAATAAAAGAAGACAAATTTATTTGATAGTGTTTATTAAATATAACTACATTTACATAATCATATTATAAGTAATATTTCTCTTAATCTTTTAATCTTGCTAGCTGTAAGTATAGAAACATAACATTTATTTATGTAAAATCAAATTTAGAACACATAATAGATGACATCCCATTTAACACAACCCAAAAAATGATCAAATGCCTTTAAATAAGAAATGTACAGAAACTATACAAAAACACAAAAAACCCTTATGAAATATTAAAAAAAGAAAGACAATAATTGTTCATGGGTAAGAGCAATAAAATCAATATATTAACTATCCTTGAATAAGTCCATAAAATCACATGAAATAAATAGAAATAGCAGAATATTTAATATTTTCATGTTGGTGTAATATTACTAAGTTTTTTGGAAAATTGTGCATGTGATAATACCTAGGAAATCTTTGAAAAAAACAAGAATGCTAGTAAGTTACTGTAATATGCTTAATTAAAACCAGTTATTAAGATTATTATCTGGAGTAAAAAGAAAGATAAACAGAAGAGAAAGCATGGAAATATAGCAAAATACATATATTACAATAGTCTTTGCAAATTATAAGTAAATATTTACATCTTTTTATGATAATAAAGTATTATTTTCATAACTATTGGCAAACATTCTTAAACTTATAAGAAAGTATGGAAAGTAAAGAAAATGCCTCCTTTACACATTTTTGCCAGTTCTTTACGTGAGACATGATACTCAGGCCCGTGAACAGTGCACTGGACTAATATTTATGAAGTTACTCTATGAAATGATATCCAGCCCAGTCCTCTAACTTCTCCCCTACTTCAGGGAAAGTCCATTTGGTCCTGAGGTATTTGAGAAGTCGTAATTGAACTTTTGTCTTGTGATCTGGAGGTGTAGCTCCCTCATTCTTGATAATAAAGCGCCCACTTAATTATTTCTGGCATTTCATGAGCTTTGCATCATGATTTCTTTTGTAATCTGTTAGGGTTGCTATAAAAAAAAAATACCATAGACCAGGAGACCATAAATAACAACATTTATTTCTTACTGCTCTAGAAGCTGAAAGCCTAAGGTCAGGCAAGACCCTAGTAGATTCAGTGTCTGCAGGTTGTGGGGGGCAGAGGGGTACTTCCTGGAGTAGAGACTGTCAAGTTCTCACCATGTCAATCAACTTCACACAATGAAGGGGTGAGTCCTCTGGAGTTTCTTTCATAAGGTCACTAATCCCATTCATTAAGGTTCAGCCTTCATTACCTAATTACCTCCCAACACCTCATCTCCTATCATCACAGTAGAGGTTAAGATATCAACACAATGCCATAAACATCCAGCTCTTATAGTGGAGGATGACGGTGAGATAAAAATACTAGTCCCCCATTGTTCCAAATGAATTTCCTTCCTTTAAAGTCCTTTCCTCTACCTTGTTCTGAAACATGTTTCCCTGTAAATCATACCTACTTTCTCATTTGTTGGTAATATTTTTTTTCTATTTTAATTTGTATCAATTTTCTTCAAAAAATTGAGAAAATACTGTATATGTTTCCAATAATACATGATATGATCTATAGGCAGACCTTCTTTTATCACGTTTCACTTTCCTGCTTTCCTGTGATTTCCAGAGATTGCATTTTGTATAAGTTGAAGTTTTTTTTCAACTGTGTGTTGAGCAGGTCTGTTGGCACCATTTTTCCACAGCCTTTGCTCACCTTGTGTCTCTGCATTATGTTCTGGTAATTCTGGGAATACTTCAAACTTTTTCATTATTGTTATGTTCATTACATTGATCTGTGAGCAGTGATCTTTGAAGGTACTGTTGTAATTGTGGCAGGGCTCCAGGAATTGTGCCCATATGAGATAGTGACCTTAGTCAATAAATTAGGTTCCTATGTGTTCTGACTGTACTACTGACAGGTCATTCCTCATCTCTCTTAACTCTCCTTGGGCCGCCCTATTTCCTGAGATACCACAGTATTGAAATCAGACCAATTAATAACAGTACTGTAGCCTCTTAGTGTTCAAGAGAAAGGTAAGGTCACACATCTCTCACTTTAAAGCAAAAACTAGAAATGATCAAGCTTTGTGAAGGAGGCATGTCAAAAGCTGAGAAAGGTTGAAAGCCAGCCTTCTTGCACCTGTCTGGTGCAAGTTGTGAATGCAAATGAAAAGTACTTGAAGGAAATTACAAGTGCTGCTCCAGTGAGCATATAAATATTAGGAAAATGAAACAGCCTCATTGCTTGATATGGAGAAAGTTTTAGTTGTCTGGATAGAAGATCATACCAGCCACAATATCCTCGCTAAGCCAAAGCCTCACCCAGAACGAGGTCCTAACTCTTCAATTCTCTAAAGGCTGAGAGCGGTAAGGAAGCTGCAGAAGAAAGGCCTGAAGCAAGCAGAGATTGGTTTATGAGATTTAAAGAAAGAAGCCCATCTCCACAACATCCAAGTGCAAGGTGAAGCCACAAGTGCTGATGTAGAAGCTCTAGCAAGTTATCCTGATGATCTAGGTAAGTTAATCAGCAAAGGTGGCTGCACTAAACAACAGAGTTTTAGTGTAGTCAGGCCTTCTACTGGGAAAAAATGTCATGTAGGGCTTCCATAGCTAGAGAGAAGTCAATGCCTAGCTTCAAAGGATAGGCTCACTCTCTTGTTACTGATAATGCAGCTGTGACTTTGAGTTGAAGCAAATGCCCATTTACCATCTGAAAACCCTAGGGCTCTCACGAATTACGGTAAATCTATTCTGATTGTTCTTTGCAAGTGGAAGAACAAAGTCTGGATGGCAGCACATCTGTTTACAACACAGTTTATTTTAAACTATTTTAAATCCACTGTTGAGAACTACTGCTCAAAGATTTCTTTCAAAATAATTTTGCTCATTGACAATGCAACTCGTCCCCCCACCCAAGAGCTCTGATGGAGTTGGACAATGAGATTCATGTTGTTTTCATGCCTGCTAGCACACATCCATTCTTCAGCCCATGGATCAAGGAATAAATTTGACTTTCAAGTCTTATGATGTGACAAATATATTTCATATGCTGCCATAGATAGTGATTCCTCTGGATCTAGAATAAGTAAATGAAAAACTTCTGGAAAGTATTCATCATTCTAGATGCCATTAGGAGCCTTTTTTTTTTTTGCTCTTAAAGAAAGCAAGATGTGTGGAAATTCCCTAGGGTGGGGATGGAACCTGAACCTCAGCAGCAAACTCAGCTCTGCAGAGGCAATGCTGAATTCTTTACCTACTGTGCCACAGCAGGAACTCTGACATTCTTGATTCGAAAGAAGAAGTCAAAGTATCAACCATAACTGGAGTTTGGAAGAAGTTAATTCCTGCTCTCATAGATGACTTGGAGGAGCTGAAAACTTCAGTGGAGGAAATAAGTGCAGATATGGTAGAAATAGAGAACTAGTAACAGAAGTGAGACTTAGAGAAATGACTGATTCCTATATTCTTATGAAAAGAAAATTGAACAGATGAGAAGATGCTTTTTAGGAGTAAGTAGATAAATTGTTTTATGGAGTTGGAATCTACTCCTGGTAAAGATTCTGAGAAGATGGTTGAAATGACAACGAGGATTTATAATATTACATAAACTTAGTTGATAAAGCAGTGGCAGGTTTTAAAGGGATCGCCTCCGATGTGGAAATAAATTTGATAGCAAGGCTATCAAACAGCATTGCTACAGAGAAGTCACTGGTGAAACT
This sequence comes from Catagonus wagneri, assembly GCA_004024745.2. NCBI lineage: Eukaryota > Metazoa > Chordata > Mammalia > Artiodactyla > Tayassuidae > Catagonus > Catagonus wagneri. The sequence goes on from PVHT020000061.1 coordinate 2,174,920, forward strand.
GTAAATATCGCTGTAATGAATGTAGGAGTGAAGATAATTTCAACAAAGTAGTGATTTCTTTTCCTTTGGATATAGACCCACAAGAGATCAGATAATAGTCCTATTTTCAATTTTTGGAGGAACCTACATCCTTTTTTCCAAATTGGTTACAGCAGTTTAAATTTTCACTAACTGTATAAGCTTTTGCTTTGCTCCACATCTTCTCCAGCACTCGTTGCCTTTCAGATGATAGCCATGCTAACTGGTGTAAGGTGATACCACGTTGCAGTTCTAATTTGAATTTCCTTGATTATTAATGATTGAGAACATTTTCATGTACCTATTTGCTTACGTATGTCTTTTTTTACTGCGGTCCTTTGCCCAATTTTTAATACAATTATATGTATTTTTTGCTATTGAGTTGTATGGGTTCCTTACATATTTTGGATATTAGTCTCTTATTGGATGTGTGGCTTAAGAACTTATAATCTCCCATTCCCTAGGTAGCCTTTTCATTTTATTGATTATTTCCTTTGCTGTGCAGAAACTTTTTAGTTTGATATAGTCCCACTTGCTTATTTTTGCTTTTCTTACCTTTGCTTTTGGTGTCATGTCCAAAAAATAATTGCCAAAGTCAGCACCAAAGCCTTTTCCCCTATGTTTTCTAGGAGTTTTGTGGTTACAGGTTTTACTAAATTTTAATTCAGGTTGAGCTGATTTTTGTATGTGGTGTAAGACAGGGGTCTGTTTTTTTCTTTTGTACCTGAGTATCCAATTTTCTCAATACTATTGACTGAAGGCAGTCTTTTTACCGTTATTTATTCTTGATGTCTTTGTCAAAAATTTGTTGACAGTGTTATGTGGATTTATTTTTGGACTCTCTGTTTGGTTCCATTGGTTTATATGTATGAGAGTCATATGTGTGTTTTTATACCACTACGATACTGTTTTTATTACTATAGCTTTCTTATATAGTTTGATATTAGGAAGTTTCATACCCCCAGCTATGTTCTTTCTCAAGGTTGCTCTTATTATTCAGTGTATTTTGGGGTCCCTAAAATTTTTAGAGTTGTTTTTTCTGTTTCTGTGAAAAATGCCATTTGAATTTTTATAGGTACTGAATTGAATCTGTGTATCACGTTGCGTTGTAGAGATGTTTTAACAATAATAATTCTTCCAATCCATGATCATAGGATATCTTTCATTTGAGTCTTCTTCAATTTCTTTCATCAATGTCTTAAAGTTTCCATTTGTTAGACTTTTCACCATCTTGATTAAATATATTCCTAATTATCTTATTCCTTTTGACACTATCACAAGTGTATTTTCTTTTCCTTTCATTTTTAAAGGCAAATCAAGAAAAGCAGTGGGACTGAGGAAAGAAACAAAGAAATCTGTAATTTATTTGTGATCAATTAATTGTAAATGCCACTGCACTTGGACCAGTTCAGCTGGAATTACTTTCTTGATTTCCTTGTCAAATAGATTATTTTTTGATGTAAATAAGTATAACTGATTTTTCTTTGATAACTTTATATCTAGCAACTTTATGAAATTCATCTATTAATTCTAACTCTGTGTGTGTGTGTGTGTGTGTGTGTGGAGTCGCTGAAGTTTTCTGCATTTAGGATTGTGTCATTTGCAAACAGATATATTTGTACATCTTCTTTCCCAATTTGAATTCCTTCTATTTATTTTTCTTGTCTTATTTCTCTGGCTAGTACTTCCAGTACTTTGTTGAACAGAGGTAGTAAGGGTGCAGATTTTAGAGGAAAATCTTTTTGTTCCTCTCCATTGGTTTTCGTGAGAGTACTGGGTTTTTTATAAATGGCCTTATTGTGCTGAGGAAACTTCCTTTTACAGCTATTTTGTTGAGAATTTCTTATTATGCTTGAATATTGAACCTTTCAAGAACATTTTGCACATCTATTGAGATGATGTTTTTAATTTTTCATTCTGTTAATGTGATGTATTCCATTGATTTGCACATGTCAAGCCAGCCTTTTATCCTAGCGGCAAATCCTGTTTGGATACATGGTACATAATCTTTTTGCTGTGTTGTTGAATTCAGTTCACTAGTATTTTATTGAGGATTTTTATACTTACAATCATCAGAAATATCAGCTTGTAGTTTATGTTTGTTGTGATGTTTTTGTTTGAGTTTGGTGTGAAGTTAATGCTGGCCTCATAAAATGAATTCAAAAATGTTTTCTCTACTTTTATTTTTCAGAAAAGTTTAAGAATTGGCATTAATTCTTCTTAAAATATTTGGTACAATTCAGCCATAAAGACATCTTTTCCCAAGTTGTTCGTTGGGTGATTTTTTATTACTACTTAATCTTTTTAATATGTTATTGATTTTTTCAGACTTCCTAGTTCTTCTTCTTCTCCCCCCCCCTTTTTTTTTTTTTTGCTTTTTAGGGCTGCACCATGGCATATGGAGGTTCCCAGGCTAGGGATCCAATCAGAGCTGTAGCCACAGGGCTATGCCACAGCTACAACAATGCAGGATCTGAGCCTCATCTGTGACCTACACCATAGCTCACAGCAATGCCGGACCCTTGACCCACTGAGCAAGGCCAGGGATCGAACCCGAAACCTCATGGTTCCTAGTCAGATTCGTTTCCACTGTACCACGACAGGAACTCCTACTTATTCTTAATTCAGTCTTGGTAAATTATGTTTCTAGGAATTTATTCTCTTATTTCTCAACTCCCCATTTTGTTCATATGTAATTCTTCATAATAGTCCCTTATGGTTCTTTTTATTTATGAGGAAACTGTTGTAATGATTCCTCTTTCATTTCTTATTTTTTGAGTCTTCTCTCTTTAATTTTTTTTATTTAATCCACCTAAAGATTTGTTGATTCTGTTTATTTTTTCAAAAATCTAGTGAGTAACAGTATCTCAGCTAGTTTCTTGAATTCCCTCAGAGGGGGCTGATCCATGGAAAACTGTTTACTTGGCGTGTCCATGGGAGAAAGAAAAGTCAAGAGCCTTCTATCCTGCCATCTTACACAGAATGCTGAAATTGCTTATTTTGAATACATTATATATAAATAACTTCTTTATTCTAAAGATACAACCTGTTTCGTGGGTGTTTTAAAGTAAAAAGGAAACACTTTATTTAATAAATGAATACAATGAAATAAATAATTAACAGGATTCAAAAGTGAAGGAAGCAATGTCATAGTAGTAAAAAAATGCTATACTTATTTTCTACATAAAGAATTAAATGTTCTTGATATATATATTTAGAAAGAAACATGTAATAAGCATATAGATCATTCTTTAATAATTAATGCATTATAGGAGTGACATGTACTAGTTATTTATCTTAATATGAAAATTTGAAATAATTTCCAAAACAAATGTCATTTATCAATATGAAAGCAAATAATAAATTAAAGATATCTGTTATTTCATCTTTAAATTTTTTGATTTTTCTTATACTAGTACATATTTACAAATTGCCTTCTTTATAATTCATATTTAGAGATTTTTATAATCCATCAAACCAAAAGCAAAAAATAAAATTATTTTTAAAATAACAAAAAAAATAGTAAAACAACTATTGTCTTCTTCATGAGATTAAACAAAGAATATCAATTTTAACTCACTTGAAGAGTGGGTTTTCAACATTTTCCTTCAATGGCAGCTCTTTTTTTGAAACTATACTTACAATTTTTTATGTAAAATCACAGTTACAATTTTCCAAATTAATTAAATTCTACTGTATGAAAATTTATTTTCTGTAAGAAGATAGAGAATAATGAGTCCCAGAATACTAACTTAAGTATGTGCACAAAGCACAGCCCTTTCTGAACTCATAGGCTATTACCTGACTCATAATCTACCAATTTAATTAGATTTTTTTTTTTTAAAAAGGAATCTCAGAGTCTGTGCTGGAGTAATTTTTAAAGTGCAGAACTTACTCTCAGATAAGCAACAAGAAACTGACTCCTTAAAGCTTTAGTTGTTTGAACTACTCACCGTGGCTGTATGAGCCTTTCATTACTAATAACAATAGAGAAAATTTGTGGCAGTATATACATGAAGTTCAGATGTGCACAGGAAAAAAAAAGCAGATTCAAAGCTGTTGGTTCTCTACACAGTCTTTGAATATTTAGCTTAGTGGTTAAAACGCAAAGTGATCATTTTCACATTTAAAGATGGTTTAAGTCATAGAATGTTTGTCTTTATTTGTTTATCAAATAATAATTCATCGAATAGCTGCTATACAGCCTACTGTTTGACCTGTGTGTGTGTGTGTATGTAGGTTTACAGCAGTGTTCAACTTAAGCACTGGAGATAGATACAATAAGTTTTTTTTTTTTTTTCTTCCAGAAGATCATGACCTAGTAGTACAAGTAACAAGCAAGTTAAATCCCAACAGAAAATTTATAGACCAGAGAAGTAAATTGAACTGACAGGCGAGAACTGGATTTGAGAGCTTGTTCAATGACAAGTCCAATATGTCTGAGTGTCAATTAGCAACTTCATGTGAAAGATGTTTCAGCTTGGGAGCTAATTGTGAATGAAAAGTGTTTTCCCTATCACTTACTAAAATGTCAGAATATGTTCCAGTTTCTACTGTAAGGCATGAAGAGGAATTCCAGTGCAAGACTGGAGAAAAGTTCCAAAATACCATAACGAAAAAATGAGATTAGCTAAAATAGAATTTTAAAAAAGAAGGAATTCTGACTTTTCTGAAAAGAGAAAATGAGGGAGAAATTGAAAAGGGAGGGGAAGAAGAGAGGGAGGGGAAGGCAAGGAGAGAGAAGGGACATTTGCGTTTAATAATAAAATTGTAAGAATTTGTGTTCCTGTTGTGGCTCAGCAGTAAGGAACTCGACTAGTATCTATGAGGATGTGGGTTCAATCCCAGACCTCACTCCGTGGGTTAAGGATCTGGCGTTGCTGTGGCTATGGTGTTGGCCTGCAGCTATATCTCTGATTCAACGTCTAGCCTGAGAACTTCCTATAATGTGGGTGCAACCCTAAAAAGATTTTATATAAATATATTATATATATGTGTGTGTGTGTGTGTGTGTGTGTCTGTATGTGTATATATATATATATATGTATGTATGTATGTATATATATAGGCATTAACTAGAATATTTAGTGTATAGAAAATGCATAAAAATAAGAATAAAAAAAGCTATAAGCCCAACAGTCAATAAAAACCATCACTAATGTTTCAGCAAATGAGGTTTTAGAATGTATATTTTTATACCTGTGTTACAGAAGCTGACATCTGTGTACTTCTCTTCATTTGGACATAGAGCTAGCTTATATTTTCCATTTTTTAATGCAGCTACTTGAGGCTTTGTGCCTGAATTTTGGACCAACCTCATCGAGAACAGTTGAAGGAGGTTTTGCTTTCTACAGCCCGACCTTTTTTTTTTTTTTTTTACCTTCTTACAGCTCAGACCTGCAGGAGGTTGGGAATTCAAAGTGGAAAGATAGCCCCTCTCAGAGATCTGACCACATATTCTCACATTAAATTATGGTTACCATAGGTGAAACCATTGGGGGATGGGAAGACTTGGGAGGGTTGGAGTAATATGTACAAACTACCGTGTAAAATAGATGATTAATAATACCCTACTCTATAGCACAGGGAAATCTACTCAATAGTTTGTAATAACCTTATATGGAAAAAAGAATGGATTTTTTTTTCTTTTAAGGGCCACACATGTGGCATATGGATGTTCCCAGGCTAGGGGTTGGAGCTGTAGCTGCCAGCCTACGCCACAGCAAGTTGGGATCGAAGTCACATGTGCGACCTATACCACAGTTCACGGTAACGCCAGATCCCCGAGCCACTGAGCAAGGCCAGGAGTCAATCCTGCATCTTCATGGATATCAGTTGGATTCTTTTCTGCTTTGCCACCATGGGAACTCCAAGAACCGATATATTTATACATATGACTGATTCACTTTGCTGCATACCTGAAACTAATACAACATTGAAAATCAGCTATACACCAGTAAAATTAAATTAAAATAAAATTGCTGCATAACAGAAGTTGAGCTTTTACTTTGTAATGTCCCTGAATTTTTTTTAATAAAAAAGCAATTTTCAATATGTTTAGTTATGTGATAATAGGCATTTCAGTTTATCATCATTTTGTCATATTTGAAATAATTTAATGTTATAACAAGCTCAACAAAATAACTATGCATTCGCTTTGCAAAGCACTATGTGGGGAAAGGTTTGCCAAATTCAGCAGTAACTTCTTGCAAACGTATATGCTTTTGAGGTACATTATGCACTTTTTAACTGAAAGAATGCAAATTATGCAAAGTAAGACTTTAATGAAATTATGGCTTATATTTAATTTTGATATTACTCTGCTTAGATATCACATTTAAGGAGTTCTTGCTGTGGCACAGTAGGTTAATGATTTGGCATGTCTCTGTGGAAGCACCCTTTGATCCCAGGCCTGGAGAATGCTGGGAGCTTCAGGCTGTAAAAGAAAAAAAACAGATAACACATTTAACCATAAATATTTAAGGCAATGTATGCCAGTCTGTACAGATTTACTATGCTAATAACAAAATCATTAGTGTAAATTACTCAGCTAGATAAAATGCTAATAATTAAAATATTTAAATTGAAACCTTGACCTTGCAGAGTTCCTGTTGTGGCACAGCGGAAATGAATCTGACTGATATCCATGAGGATGCAGGTTCAGTCCCTGGCCTTGCTCACTCTCTCAGGGATCCAGTGTTGCCATGAGCCGTGGTGTAGGTCGCAGACGCAGATCAGATCCCGAGTTGCTGTGGTGTAGGCCTACGCAGGTAGCTGTAGTTCTGATTCGATCCCTAGCCTGGGGAGCTTCCATATGCCATGGGTGAAGCCCTAAAAATTAAAAAAAAAAAAAAAAACCATTTACCTTGCTTTCATTTCCTCAAGTAAGATTCTTCCTGACACTCCTGGGATATGTCAGTGTAACTCTTTTCCATACAGCTGCAATACCTGATGTCAAGTTGACTTTAGAGACACCTTGAACTCTAAAATAGAGGCTCAAAGTTTTAAAATTGAATCAAACAGTACGTGTATAAACATGGTAAATAGGACTAACAAGTGACAACATTGGGATTTCATAAAGATGAAGGGACTGGCTGTATCTCAGATTCAATCTGTGATTAAAACTCAGTTTCCTTTCCAAAGACCAACACCTTCGATGTCACTATGTAAAAAACCAGCTAAGGCTTTAGGGAGAATTTGTCAATATTCTGAGAATAATGTGTGTGACGAGACAGATTTATCTTCCTTGAGTTTTTACCAGAGCCATTTAGTAAGACATGCTGTGAAAGTACACAAATTGAAACTAGTAAAGACAAACATTTCCAAGAAAAATCATCCAAAGTTTCAAGAGAAGGGAGGGACCATTTGTTTATGCTCTACTATGTACCAATTTGTAATAAATACAATCTCATTTATTTCTGTAGATTATTATCACCTCATTTTATAGAAGAAACTTGGAGAAATCCAAGCTAATATACTAAGACCTGAGATTAAAGAGTCATTTCTGTCATCTTGCCTCCATATTATTTAATGTTGACAATAATAAGAGATTGAGAGTCTGGAAAACGTGAACTTGAAAAAAGAGAAATGTCAGACTGATTACAATCTTTATATAAAGTTTGTTTTGAATTAGATGATATATCATGGGGATTTTGAAATATGAAATGATGGAAGGCTCCTAGAATTTTTGTCATCATAACATACCAGTTGATGAGAAGGTATTTGGAGGTTTAATACTTTAATGGAAAACACATGACCTCGTACTATATAGTATTCTCACCAAAGTTTAGGAATATCCAACCACTAGATGGTGAACAAGTAGCAGATGGATGACTGATAATTTATACATAAGCTATGTTTTTACATAAACTTTAATTTCTTTAAAAATAGCACCAAATAACCACAAATTAAAGGGCAAACTCCAAATCTTACTCTGGATTTAAAAAAAATTACCTAGAAATCTTCATCAAAAGATTAACTAGAAAAATACGGATTTTCTGCTTAATAAACTTTCTGAAGTTCTGCTGAAATCCTTTAATCACAGGGAATTTAGTTAACTCCTCATTCATTGACGAGGCAGTGACTTCAGTATAAGCTGTACTGAATATGACAAAGCTGTGAGAAAAAAAATCTTCTGCATTTTCATGAAATAAATTATATGCTAACCATGAAGACATTCAAATCAATCTAATGATTACATAAATAGAAGCTAAGATTTCCCTTAAAAGAGAGAGGCCATTCGTACTTTTCTTTTTTAATGGTTGCAAAAATTAATATATATTTATATATATATACATATATAATTCATGTATAAATATATATGAATGATACTTAAAATATATAAGTATATTTAAGTGTATATATATTGTAGTCATATATATTTATAAAATGTATGTATATATTATACACTTAACATATACTTTATAGTCATATATTAAGTGTGTGTGTATATATATATATGATACTTAAAAATATTTTAGAATTTATTTTACTCAACTTTGCAAACATTCACTTATGAGGAGTATGAAGCAAGTAGGGTATGAAGGTCCCTGGTTGTAAATTTTGCCTACACGTGGTGTTGAATACATTCACAGCAGTGTTTTGCAGTTCTAGCATTGAATGGCATTCCGAAGTTTGAGGACTACATAAGCTTATTTTGCACAGCAAGCTTGGAGTCTGAACTCTGAGGGGGAGCTTAAGCACCAGGGCCATTTTCAGCTAGCACTTGCTTTGCTCCCCCTGTGTGAGACCAAGGAGGTAAGGGTCCTTCCCCAGCTGGCGTCATTGGGCCCTGATTCCTTAACATTTTCCAGATCTGCACAGTCCCGTTTTACCAGTGGTGTATTCCTATAAACATATCATTTTTACAACATTGATCTTTTCGGAGTGGTACAGCAGAGGCATCTTTATCTGGTTATATTTTATACTCAAGTTGCTAAAATTTACCCTCTCATTGAGAACTTTGTATCATATTTGCATTTTCTGTTATTTCATTCATAATACTCTCTTCCCACTTATGCTCTTAACATATTTTCCTTTTCTTTTAGCCCTATAATCCATAGTCATGTTTGAAAAATTTTGTCTCATTACCTGATGTTAAGTCATGCCCTTCTGTGGAATTCACTACACCTTATTGTATTTCACTCTGCTTCATTGCACTTGGAACTTGTTATTTATATGTTTATTTGTATATTCCCTTATTACATTGTAAACTCCAGGAGCTCAGAGATTAGGGTGTATGGCTTCATTATACCCACGGTCTGTAACAGTGCTTGCCATGCTGGAGCAGTATGTATTCAACAGTTATTTTTTAACGTAATAGTAGTTATCAAAAAAATTGTTAGATAAAGGAAGGAATGAGTAAATTCTTGGAGGCAACAGGTAAACATCCATTTTAAATTTATACGAGAGACTGCTTTTTGTTAGTTACCAAAATTTCAAAATCATGTAGCTATAAGCAAAATATTCAAACTTAAATAGAAGTATTCTGTGCATTGATTTAATTAATTCCACTTTCTACCTTATTGGTTTCAGGAAAAAAAAAAATGAAAACCTTACCTTGATAACTTGTAGCCATTTCATTCATTTATGGAGTAGTATAACTGATTATTTCCATATGAATTTATACTTTTGATAGCAAACGCTTGCCAAATTGAAAAGATTTGTTTTCACTCTATTACTTGACAACAGATTTATGTAAAACATTGTCAAAAAATAATAGTTTTAAATTCTGTTTTAACCACTTAGAAGAAAGCATCAATTTAATTGTATTTTAAACTTCTATAAAAACTGAATTAAATGTGTAGTTGCTAAGCAAATACAATTTAAATAACTGAAAAGCTACTGTTCCATAATGAGGAAACTTTCTAAAGAGTGTGGATGGATACATTAATTTCTACCAGTCATACTTTTTGTTATGAAATTTTAAAGGATAGATAAAAGACAAGTAAAAATCATGTTATTTTCTTGGAAAAAATGACAAATGATATACCGACTCTGAGGTGTATATTATATTTTGGCTTATAAGCTTTACATATGACACTAAGAGTAAATTAAATTTAAATCCTGTTTTTAGGATTTGCTACTAGTAAGTCTAATTATAGATGTGTATAGACCATATACAAAATTGTTTCCTGCCATTTATAATGGCAGAATATGCCACTTAGGAAAGATACACCTGCCTGATATGAAATAACTATTTCTAAACTATACAGACTGTTTCTATTAATACTATTTAATAAAACATTTTACCAATTTTAAAGAGCCATTCTATTAATTAAATCATTATATTATCCAGAATTTTAGAATTTTTGAGTTATTAAGTCATATTAGTCAAAGATTAACAACAGCTTTGTAACATTCACTTAACCGTATTTTAAATATTTAATAAAGTTAAATGCATTTCCAGTAGGAAGGCAACATAGCATTTTATAGTCCTTTGTACTATGAATCACCAGGATTCCTGAAAATTGCATGATTACATGCAATCCACACCCAAAGTATTTTTTTTTAATTTAAAAAAATGGTTGAGCAGTTTTTACAATGCCTGAAGCAGTGTTTGTTGTTTTTATAAATTATTATTATTAATTTTAAAATTATTAACATAATAAATATGAACTGTCACTTTAATTAACAGGTGAATGCCTGCCTTATTATTAAATTCTTACTCTGTAATCTTTTTTCCTTTGGAACTCTAGATATTGTGTGCTATGGTCTATTGATTGAGAGTGTTCTGGAGGATTTTACTGAAGAAAATTTAGTAATTTTCCTTTGCAAATCTATGGCTGTATATTTTTTCCTCGGTTTAAATTTAAATGTTTTGCCCCGTTATGTGAAAATGTTTATATTTTTTCATTTGCTTTGCCTAATAGTGAACTTTTGTGATCTACAAACATAGGACTTTATTCAATTTCATACAGGTTTATTTTAATGTTATATCTTTCATTATTAGCATCCCTAAGTTTGTGCTAGTCTTTTGTTCAGTAAACCCATTATCTATAGGTTGAGCTAATTAATACATTTATTTATTCAGCAGAGAGTAGAATGTAGTTTATCCATTATGAATTATGCTAATATGGTTCTTATATCAGTTCATATTTGGGGCTTTAATTTTTAGTTTTTATGTTTTCATGTTTGTGGCTATTTGATACAACAGCCAAAGGAGTCTAATAGACATTAATATTCATCTGCGTGAGGAAACCCAGGATGCAAGCAGAGCTTTGAAGAGGCATGGTAGGGAACTGCCTGTATGTTAATGTAACTCACTGCTAAGAAAAAAATTAAAGGAAACCATGGCCTATTAAGTGGGTTATATTTGTACTCAATATGGATTATACTCAGAAATATAAGTTATTTATGAAGAGCTTATATTCCCAAAATACTGCATCATTTAGTCAGTGGACTTGAAAGTCCATATGGTTCCTCCTTCATTTTTTGTTATCACTCCCTATGAACTTCAGGTAGGAAATACAACTTATTGTCATCGTGCTTGTGGCCCATATGAATATGCAGATGCTTTTTTCCACTTTTGCTTAATATTCCATACTAAAAAATAATTAAGAATAAAGCTACATTTTTATTTATGATTTAAATTTAAAATTGAGACAAAATGTTTTTCTGAAGAATGCTTTAATTGGGTTTATATCTGTAAGGGATGGGAGGGGGGAATGGAATATTTTTAGGCAAGGATGAGTGTCCAGCATAGTCATTGACTGCCTGAGTAAAGCTGGGAATTCAGTTAATCCTCCTCTCCCTCAGTTTCTTTATAAATTAATTTTGAGTTTTATTAGTTATCTATTGTTACATGAAAGATCCCCAAATTTAGGAACTTAAAGCAACAGACCTTTACAATATCAGTTTCTGAGGATCAGGAACACAGGAGCAGCTTAGCTAGTGGCTGTGGCTCGGGGTCTTTTATGAGATGAAAATTTATCTATTAGCTAGCTGTAGTCACCTGACACTCAACAGAGGGAGCAAGCTCCACTTGCCATTTTTGGCAATCCCTACATCCTCTCTGATGTCTGTGAGAGATCGCAGGTTCTCACCACCAAGCTCTCTTCCTAGGGCCGCTCAACATGGCAGTTCATTTTCCCCAGAGACAGTGATCCAAGGCATAGAGTAAAAACACACCCAGGATGGAGGCTGAAGGGTTTTACAAGTAAATGAGATCATAGGAATTAGAGTATTTATGAACAGTAAAACTGTGTCAGTCTGAGAATGATACATTTTCATTCATGAAAGCTTGACTAACTTCCCTCAAATGAGGCCATAGAGATGCAAATTGTATCTGAGCTGAAGACAGCATTTTTCTGAATGGAAAGTATTTACAAAAGAATCTCACACAAATTATCTATTTGCAAGGAAAAGACAAGCTTGACCCTCAAGAATATTCAAACTTGAGAGTATCCTTTATTTTCTATGTGGATGCATTTCTCCTCAGCCATCCAAACCTTCTCCCTCTGGATTTCCAAATGAATTTTACTAATTCCGCTTCCTGCAGTCTGGAAACAAAAATATGTGCCTTTAGTGAATACATTTAGAATGCACTAGAAAATACAGATTTTCATGAACTAGAAGGAGAAGGATATTAGGGAAAAAAGAGGCATGCTCATTTTTAAAAAATCTATGGGAAGAATAAATTATCTCCTCTTCCTGCTCAGGTGATTGTTTAGATTTCTAGCAATACTAGATATTTGGCAAAGATTTAGATATTGCCAAATTGTTGGAGGCCTTTACAGATAAAATATTCACGTTGTTTGGGTAGACCATTATATTTTATGGCTCTATGTTTTCTTAACATCAAGAGTCTGTTAGCTAACCCCTATGTTTATAGCAGCACAATTCACAATAGCTAAGACATGGAAAGAACCTAAATGTCCACCAACAGAGGAATGGATCAAGAAGATGTGGTAAATATACACAATTTGATACAACTCAGCCATAAAAAAAGAATGAAGTAATGCCATTTTCAACAACATGGATGCAACTAGAGTTGATCATATTAAGTAAAGTAAGTGAGAAAGGGAAAGACACATACCATATGATATCACTTTTATGTGGAATCTAAAATATGACCCAAATGAAACAGACTCACAAACACAGAGAACAGACTTGTGGTTGACGAGGAAGGGAGTGAGGGGGTGAGATGGACTAGAAGTTTGAATTAGTAGATGCAAACTATTATATTTAGGATGCATAATCAATTAAGTTCTAGTATAGCGCAGAGAAATATATATCCAGTGTCTTGGGATAGACCATAATGGAAGATAATATAAGAAAAGGAAACATATATATTGTAATGCCCGCAGTCGCGAGACCCCCTCGCAACGAGCACACCAGAGTCAAAAGTCAAAGCCAAAACAGCAAGGGTCCTTTATTGCAGGTTCGAACCTGGACCCCTGCGCACTCGTTACCGGTGACGCAAAGAGGTCCCGACTGCAGCGAGTACAGGGTTTTTATGGGCACACACAAACAAGTCTGGGGCTTAGGGGAGGTTTTCAAAGGAGAGGGATGCCGATTGGCTGATATTTGAATTGGGACACTGTCTGCTATATGATTGGCCTGGGATCGCGCGATCCATATTCAGCAAGCAAGCAGGTTTACAGAAGCAGATGTGGCGGTTAGTGACTGGCTATAATTGGCGCGCGCGGGACCTTTGAAAGTTGCAGACCTGAGGGGGATGGAAAATTTCCTAAAAGGCAGCCTGTTATGTCTTGGCTGCCTATACACACACCCACTGACTGGGTCACTTTGTTGTACAGTAGAAATTGGCACAACATAGTCAATCACCTATACTCTGATACAAAAAATATAAAGAAAAAATTGTCAATCAACTAACTATAGTTTAGGTCTTAAAAGTGGTAAGACTTTAAATCTTAGTGAATTTGATTGTCTTTTCATTATGGTTCATATATAGTTGTAATGAAATTAAGAATATAGAGAAAATTTAAACAATTAAAGATTTTCCCTAAAAACAATTTATGTATTAATATGCATAGGAAAATATTCCATATACAATTACAGTTTTCTGCCTGCACTGCTAATTTCTGAGTTTATGAATTTTTTATAATCTTTTATTCAAATTAGATAAGATAGGAGAGAGGTAACTTTATAAAACTATTGTGTCATCTCTGTAAGATTTTCTTATCGGTGAGACTATTACCTGTGTCAATGTAATGTAATAATTGTATTTAATATAACTTAAGAAAAACTGCAGCTTAGCTTTTGTTTTAACAATCATTAACTTTATTTGATATTGCTTAAGTAGCTAATTTGCCCCCATTTTCCTGATAAAAGAGATCGCCTTATAAATGAAAAAGTTTTGGGCATAATTTATTTACAATTGGTATTTATTTTATTCATTACAGCTATTATCATAATGTAAAACATAGCCATTATAATATAATAGATTTATCTTACACATGATGGTGATTAAAATTGCAAAATAAAATGCTTTTGCTGATGGGCCCACTAGATGTCAATTTTAGATAAAAATCAATATTAATAGAATTTCTCTATTTATGTAGTCATGGTTTAAATTATTTGGAGAATAAGTGAACTCTAACATGAACTCTGTTCATTCATAATTCAATGTTTTTTTTGATGTGTCACTGTATATCATTTCTGCTCTTCTTGAGAAATAGACATACTCTTGAGGCTTATTAGTATAATATATTCTGTAACAAAAATTAGCATATGTGTTACACTAGGTAGTACATTTTTCCAGTTTCTAATCTAGACATATAAAAAATGGAATTGTTATGTTTGTTTTGATATATGTTATGAATTTGGTAACATTTAGGTTTTTCATTTTAGTTTTCTTCTGTATAGGGTATTTGAAACTAGTTCATAGTCCCTGGATAAACAGAGAACAGAGAAAAACATGTGAGGACTTGTGCTCCTGGCCACCACGAAGGGCTGGAATTGCCTTTCTCCTTTAAGTAGATGATCAAAGGAAGGTATGATAAACAGTTCTGGATACTAGAAAACAGGCAACACAGGAAACTGATTCCAGAGAAAAGGGAAATGAAGTTAGTGACCCCTCATTGGTCCAAGTTATCCCCTAGAGAGATTTTCCATGTTACAGAACAGGGAAAAGTCACACATAGCTTGGTGTGTTTGCTGGGTTGAGACAGAATTCAGAGAAGCTTAGACAGAATTTAGAGGGCAGAACAGTGGAGAGAATGCTGCAAAAAGAGAGGAGCTCAGGAGATCTGCTTGGGTCTCAAGCAGAATTCTCCCAGCCAGTGGAGGAACTACAGGAAAAGTAGTCAGGATAATCTCTGGTGCTCACAGAAACTGGTGACTAGTCCATGCTCCAATCAGCCAGAGAGAAAAAGCTCTCTAAATCATCTGGCACCTCACAGAATGTTCAGAATGGTTTTATTTTGCTGGAGGTGTAAAGCTAGCCCTCAAGCAATGACTGCTCTGGACTTGCCCTAACAAAGCTTAAAATCTCAAAGGAATTAAAATGTACTAATTAAATGTATTAAATGAGTTAACTATATTAAAGCAAATCAACTAAACCTGAATAAAATCAAATGACATTTTAATAAGTAAAAGAAAATTTAGCATCAACCCAAGTAAAATACAAACTGGTTAGATCACTATAAAAAAAAAATCACCAGTCATCCACAGAAATAGAAAAATAGATCCAAAATCAGAATTAAAAAAATTCAATCCACAGAAATTGACTTAGAAATAACCCAGGTGACAGAAAAGAGAGACGTGGGTATTAATACCCCTATTGTGAGTATATTCCATATATTTAAGCAAGTAGAAGAAAACATGACGGTGATGAGAGATAAGAAACTACTTTGTGGTGGAAAACATAATAAATGAAGAGAACCCTGAATGGGGTAACAACAAACTAAATACTGTAGAAGGAAAGATTGCTGTACTTGAGGGACATTGCAAAGTAAGCTATCCAAATAGACCACAGAGAAGTAATAGAGTAAAACAAAGAAAAAGTGAACAGAGCACTAGTGAGTGTGTGGGTTAATATTAATTGTCCTAACATCATTGGATTGGAATTCTGAGGAGGGGAGAAATATGTTTGAATTCAAAATGAATATATTGTATGAAGAAAAATGGATCTACTTTTGGAGGAAAAAAAAAAAGCACTGTATTAGTTTCTCATTGCTGCTTTAAAACAAAGTATCACAACCTGGGGGCTTAAAATAACACGAATTTGTTTTCTTGTTTCTAAATATCTGAAAGCCACAGTGGGTCTCACTGGGTTAATATCAAGGTATCACCAATGTCATGTTCCTTTCTGGCGAATCAAGGGGTTAATCGATCAGGTTATTTTTGCCTTTTCCAGCTTCTAGGAGCTGCATGTATTTCACGGTCGGTGCCCCTCTTCCATCTTCAAAGCTGCCAAAAGGCAATCAAGCTTTTTTCACATTGCATCACTCATGCTGACTCTTCTGTCTCCAGCTTCCACTTTCAAAGGCCCTTATCATTACTGTCAAAAATCTAGAAGTAGCAACCTAAAACCACTAAATCAATAAATGGCACTTAGTGTTTATTGTGCATAGAAGAATAGTTCATGAACTGGGAAAACTCAAACATAAAATCTCAGAGTTTACAAAAGTGACTATAAAGTGAAAATGAGTAAGTTGCTTAATCTTTTCAATGACTGATTATTATGATGGGGGTTTCCAGATGTCAGGGCATTGCTTAAAATTGATTATCTTGTACCATTTTTAGTAAGATGACTAAAATTATTTTTATGAATATCAGAGGCATTTATAAGAAATAAGACAGTTTCATTTATGTAAATGAAACAAGCTAGATTTAGTTTACTTACATGGTTTAATTAGTTTTGCCTGCTTGGGAAATTTTTAAGTCTGTTATCCATTTTTGTTTTTGTTTTGTTTTAAAGTTTTTTGTTTTTGTTTTATTTTAAAGTTTTTTTTAATATAGTTGATTTACAAGGTGCTAATTTCTGCTGTAGAGCAAAGTGACTCAGTTATACAGACATATACATTCTTTTGTATATTCTTTTTCATTATGGTTTATACCAGGAAAGTGGATGTAGTTCCCCGTGCTATACAGTAGGGCTTTAGAATGCTTATCCATTCTAAATATAATAATTTATATCTACTGACCCCAAGCTCCCTGTCCAGCCCACTCCCTCCCATACTTGGCAATCTCAAGTCAGTTATCTATGCCTGTGCATCTGTTTCTGTTTTATAGATAGGTTTGTTTGTGCCATATTTTAGATTCCACATGTAAGAGGTATCATATGGTATTTGTCTTTCTCTCTATAACTTACTTCACTAAGTTTGAGAATCTCTAGTTGCATTCATGCTACTGAAATGGCATTATTTTGTTCTTTTTTTATAGCTGAATGGTACTCCATTGTATATATGAACCACATCTTCTTAATCCATTTATCTGTTGATGGACATTTAGTTTTTTTCCATGTCTTGGTTATTGTGAATAGTGCTGCGATGAACATAGGGGCATAAGCATCTTTTTGAATTATAGTTTTGTCTGGATATATGCCCAGGAGTGAGATTGCCAGGTCATATAGTAATTCTAGTTTTAGTTTTCTGATGAACCTCCTTACTGTTTTCCACAGTGGTTGTACCAATTTACATTCCCACCAACATAATCATATTGCTAAAAACAACAAAAGTACGCTATAAAACAACTATAATGGAGAAAATAAAAATCATTTAAAAAAATAAATACAACCAGAGATTTAAGGCATACCACACTATAAATGATGTTGCTTTCAATCTAACTGTAAAACAGTCAACATGTTAAAAAAGCATAACATCTCTCTCTCGTGCTATTTTATTTATTTTTTTGCTTATACAACAGATACTTATGTTCTCACCATTATGCTGGATAAAAGTCCAAGATCAAGGAGGGGTTCCCCCCATCATAGTTCAGCAGAAACAAATCCGACTAGGAGCCATGAGGTTGTGGGTTCAATCCCTGGCCTCGCTCAGTGGGTTAAGGATCCAGCATTGCCGTGAGCTGTGGTGTAGGTTGCAGACGTGGCTTGGATCCCACGTTGCTGTGGCTGTGCGTAGGCTGGCAGCCGTAGCTCCAATTCGACCCCTAGCCTGGAAACCTCCACATACTGCAGGTGCGGCCCTAAAAAGACAAAAAAAAAAAAAAAATCCAAGATCAAGGTGTCAGCAGGGTTGGTTCCTCTGAGGCCTCTCCTTGGCTTGCAGACAGCCACATTTCTGCAGTGTCTTCACGTGGTCTTTCCTCTCTGTGTGCCCATCTCTGTTATAACTTATCTTGAGCCCATTAGAGAGCTGACTTCAGAGGACAACAGAAACAATGACTTCCGAAGAGCAAGAAGTCATTGAGATAGTGTCTGTGTATATTTCCATTTTGACTGAGCAAAGTTAAACCGAATTAGAAGAAATCAGCTAAAATTTTTAAAACATGTTAAAGCCAAGGTTAAGCTTTCATGTAAGTTTGCAAAACATGGTGGTACCACAGATAGGACAAGGGTTCCAAACCCTAATAAAGCTCTTTCCTATGGGTTTCCGCTGAATGCTTATGAAAAAGAGTGGGCAGCACATAGACAGCCTTCCTAGGTGCACAGATATTTGGTGGGTAAACAGTAGTCTCTAGCTGATGAGCGCAAAGCGCCACTCATATATCTGTGAACTATTCTCCTAAGAAGTTCAAAAAAAAATTAAGCTGTGAAGGAGAAGCTTCAAATTCTTTCAAAATCCACAAGAGAAAATGACAACCATAGACCCACAATCGATTCTAGGGGATGAGTAAAAACAAAACTAATCTACTTCTGTAGGACAAATAGGCGATCCTTTGGCTCTCAGGAAAAAGACAAACATCCACTGAAGCTTAGAGGGAAAACAAAACAAACAAACAAAAAAAGCCTTTCCTGGAGAAGGGAGAGCAATAGCTCTTGGACAAAGGATCCTATACCTAAACCAAGCAAGGGTCTTTTCTTCCTAGAGGAATAGCAGAGATCTTATGGCTAAGGCCAAGTAGAAGTATAGTAAAGAGTTTGACTGCTCTAGGCTGCAGGAAGGGGAAGGTTCAAAATTATATCAACCCAGAGCAAGGTGGACTCCACCTAAGATTGCAGCTGTACCATGGCGATGGAGAACACCCCTGTCCCCACCACAAGCTTTGCATTTGTAAAAAATAATACTTAATCTACCTGGGAGGCAGGACCAAGGGCATGATGAAAGACCCTGTCTGTGGACAGGTGTGCAGTAAAAGCTGAAAGCTGAGGGGGAAGCCGTCAAATGAAGAGAAACCCTCAGGATCCCAGCCCCTGCCCTGAATGCAAGTCAAGAACAGGTGACCATAGGAAGACATTGAAACCAGACCTGCACTGAAGGTAATGATAACACAATAACACAATGATAGCACAAGTGCAGGTCAACGTCTAATTATATTGACCGTCATCTAACCACCTGATAGATTAATGTACATGTGTAAAGATTATTTACCTTGCTGAGGTCCCATATTAAGTATGGTAAGTATGATAATTTAAAGAAGTATGTCACAAATACTAGGAAAACCAATATAAATGATGTACTTTTCAATCATTTAAAAGTAAGTAGTTACAATAAGCACTTATACATAGGCAAATAGTGTAAGACTAAATCTATTCATGATGAAGAAAATATTAAGAATTCATACATTTAATGAAATTACCTTCTATGTGGGCAAGTCCTTATCTAGGGTTTGTAAGTTTTTCTCTAAATTTGATCTGTGGTTGCAGCATACAATTCATCTCAGTTGTCCTACTAGTAAATATATGTATTTACACAACAATAAAAATAACCGTAACTGTATTTATAAAGTTATTCATCTTGATTATTATATTGTTCTTAATTTCACTTGATTAAATCATTTGATTAGAGCTCAGATTTGAAAATCACTGCTTATATTTTCCTTAATTTCAATAATTAAAAACAATAAAAAATAACAAAAGTGGAAATAATATAAAAGGGTTGTATTTGTTGAGCAATCATTCATTGTGAGTTGAAAATCTAGCTATTTGAAAACCTCAGTTCACATTTTGCCGTTAAGATAATCTAGTTAAATTTTAAAGGCACATTCTTATTATTTATGGAAATCAGCCAGACAACCTTTTGGCTAGAGAACTTGACAAAGGGCAAAATGGCTAGCCTTTATGGAAATCAGATCTCAAAATTAAATTCAAGCAACGCACAAAAAGAATCATTCAGCTCGGCACCTGTGTTAGTAGATATAGATAGCAAGGTGGGTCACTTAATACATTTAAATTGTCTTATTTAATTTATCATGACCTTAGTAATTTAGCTGCTCTTTTTAAATGGACTATGTTGTAAACATTTCAAGATCTGAGAATCCATGGATTTCTGCAAATCGTTAGATAAAAGTTGCACAAATTATCCTGTCTACATTGATCTAATTGGGCAGATAAAGTGTAAGTAGTTCCACTTATAATCTGTAGACAGATAATCTCTGAAGATAAATCTGAATTAAGTTTCTCATTGTTAAAATATGCTTACAAGATCAGTTTCATAAGCATATAGAAATAAGAATAGAGGACAAGTAATTTTTACTTTTTGTAAAAAGTAAAAGCAGAAAACGGAATATTAACTCTCATTGTTGTACACTGTTCTCATAGATCAGATAATCATATATTTCAATTGAAAATAAATAGCTATTGTGAGTAGGAAAGCCAGTTTGTTACAAGACAAGGGCAAGTGCTAATAATCCAGTAAATATAAGTTCAACAAAAACTTAGAAACTGCTTTAGGTTTGTACATAAATGAAAAATTTACTTGTGAGTAAGCATGTATGTATTTGTGTATTTGTAAGCTGGGCATAGCTAGTTTTAATAGTCCTTATGAAACATCATTTGCAAACGTAGAAAGTAATGCTTTCATAATATTTTTATTTGGACCATTAGAAATTTCATTAGGATTTTATTTTGAGAAGTATTTATCCTTAATTACTGATGAAATATTTTCAAAATAGGTTAAAGTGACTTATAGAGAATGAGCATACATTTTGTGAAAATTATGTAATTTGCTAAAATGGACTTGTCTAAAAGAACATTGGCAACAAACCAAAGATGATAAGTAACATGGTTACTGCATTACATAAATAACTTCAGTTTCTGAAGTAAGCCCTAAAAGTCGGACTAAAGTTAATCAAAATTTATTTTTTTCTCATGTAAAGTTTAATCTTTTGTTCTTGATTGGCTTGTGGCATTTTGCACAGTCATTCAGGGACCCATATTCCCTCGGCTTGGGCTTGGCCATGACCTGGAACTTCAGAGCCCTCTGCTGGATGCTTTACATCCAGGTACTAAATACTCAGCCTATGGCCAGAAGATGGAGCAATAAAGCATGGCGGAAGTTATAAAATGTATGTATGGGCCAGGACCTGGCATGGAACATACAACTTGTGTTCACATTTTATTATCCCAAACTCAGTCACAGAGTCAGATCTCACCTTGCAAGATAGGCTGGCAAAAGTGATGTAGCTGTATGTCTGGGAGAAGAAAGAGGAAAGAGGTCTTGTGGCCCCAGTTAGCCTGAGTCATATACATTAATCTCTGGTCTTAAATAGGGTTTGTTGGATCTATTTCTGATCCTGTCACTTCCATTTCCAAAGATAATTATTTCATTCACTTAGTAGTAAATTATTTAATAAATGTTTATTAAGTGCCTCCTCTGTACTTGGAATGTTTAGTAACAGTGCTATGTATGTATATAAACCAACCACCTGGTGTGTCTGAAGCTGATGAGGTTTCTTGGGACTTTAAGTTCTAAAATTGTAATAATCTGGGACAAACCAGGGAAATGAGTGCCCTCAAAATATATATTAGTTAAATTATCACTAAAAAATTTGCTGTCAACCTCTGCTCGTATTCAATCCTTATTGTAAAATATTAGAAAATGCAGATAAAATGGAAATCTATGTCTAGCCAAGGGCTAATATTTTGGTACATAACTCTCTTTATTATGTAAATGGACTCAAAACATATACTAGTTTTCTATTTAATAATTTTCTTTGTAGAATTTTTTTTTACAGAGAATCTAATGAGTATGTGTCTCTAACATTATTTTCATTTATTTATAGCATTTTAATGAATGAATGTGTGGTTATTAATTTTATTAGCTTTTCATCGTCAGATATTCATTTCAGTTTTTGACAGCTGAGAGTACTAATTGAATTGACATGTTGGTATATACATTTGGGGATATTTGTGTCTAGCAAATAGTGCTGGATGATTATATGGCATGAAATCCGGGTGTGATTTTTTTAGGAGACTGACAGGGACAGGAGCACTTGCAGGTGCACCACTGATTTCTGGGCAGTACCCAGTGTCCTGCCTCAGTCAGACATGTTTTTAATCTACTCGATCGAGGCAGCTTGACTTCCGTCTCTAATGTATCAGGGGCTGGGGTTCTTGCCTAGAGTTTGCTCCTATTTAGTCTGTTAAAACCTGTCTTCAGTCTTGTTTATCCACCCCCACATTCTATCAAAATTATTGGTAATCAGTGGAGTCTGAGTTTTCATACCTTGCAGGTTTCAGGTCCTGATTGGTCTCCTCAGGGAGGATGATAACCTGTGCTCTGGAAGGCTGGGTGTATCCATTTAATTTCAGACAAGTTTATCCTTTCCTTCTTTCCTTTCCTTTCCTTTCCTTTCCTTTCCTTTCCTTTCCTTTCCTTTCCTTTCCTTTCCTTTCCTCTCCTTTCCATAAATGGGTCAGAGCACACATCACTAGCGTTATATTATGCACATACGGAATCAAATACAAAATATGTTTATTTGCAAAAAAAATCTTCCTGGTAATAAATCAGTAAAGTGCACACAAACTCCCAACTTTTTATTACAGATGATCTACAGGGTTCACGACAAGTATCCCAACTGAGAGACATTTTGCTCCATAATAATCTGCTTATGTGCACCAGTCAGAGTCAGGAACACTTCGAATCGTGTAACAATGCAAGTCCCTGATCCAGGAAGTAAGCTTAGGAATATTAAGGATTCTCCTGAGCTCAGCGACTAGAATCAGCCTGATCTTCTCCTCTTGATTCTACTCAAACCTGCTGAACATTTTCCCCAATAAACTACTGAAAAGGGACAGAAAAATAAATTACCAAAAGTGTCTAGATTTGTCTCTCCTCCCTCTAAAGAGGTCTAATATTGAAATATCATTAACAGAGTTCCTGTTGTGGCTCAGTGGGTTAAGAACTTGACATAGTGTCCTTGAGGATTCGGGTTCAATCCCCCACCTTGCTCAGTGGGTTAAGGATCTGGTATTGCTGTGGCTGTGGCATAGCTACAGGTGCAACTCTGGGTCAACCCCTAGCCCAGGAATTCCATATGCTACAGGTTCAGCTCTAAAAAGAAAAAAAGTTTATATATCATTAACAGAATATTTGATTGACTATTTAATAGACCATGTGTCTTTAAAGTACTTGGTATGTAAGATCTTTTTGGAGCTACTTTACCAGTTTGCATAAATATTCACTGTGCTTATTGAAGAGCATGGAGATTGACTATGATGTTTTATCCATAATGATGAGACAGGCTGAAATATCAGAAGAAAATCAGTTTATTAATAAACAGATATACCAATTGCAAGTAGAAATACCAGTTGGGTGGGTTGAACAGTGAGTCTCTAGTGTCATCGTGGTTTTTTTTTAAAGTATGTTATTGTCTTGCAAAACCAAAGACCCGTGTGCTGAGAAAACCTGAGGGAAGAAAGACTTTCTAATTCATGATTTCAGCTGTATTCTTTTCCACCACTACCCTGGTATTCTCTCTTGCCATCCTTTATTAAAAACAAAACCCAAAATATAAAACGAGGGGAGAAAAATCAATGTATTCAAATAATAGGGGAAAAAAGAGAAAAAATGTATGTTTTTAATTATAAATGGAGAATAAAATGCTGAAAAATTATAGAAAAAATTAGAGTAGGAAGAAGAAAATCTTGAAAGATTAAAATGACCTTCATTATAAAAGTATTAGTCAATAGGTTTTAAATTTTAATTTTTTAAAAAATAAGAATATAAACATGATTTGGAAATTAATTCAAAGACCTAAAATTAAAGAATGTAACATTCAGATAAAATATATCACTGTTGAAAAATTTATGTTAAGGAGTTCCCATTGTGGCTCAGTGGGTTAAGAATCCAACACTGTCTCTGAGGATACCACTTTGATCCTTGGCCTCACCTGGTAGGTTAAGGATCCAGCATTGCTGCAAGCTGCTGAGCAGATCACTGACGTGGCTCAGGTCTGGTGTTGCTGTGGCTGTGGCCTAGGCCTATAACTGTGGCTCTGATTCAACCCCCAGCTGGAGCAACTTCCATATGCTGCAGGTATGGCCATAAAAAGAAAAAATGAAAAAAAAACGTCATAGACATAAATTTAAAATTTTTAGAAGAAACTTGAGTATATGTACAAGTAACATATCAGGAATAGAATAGTAAGATATGAAACACTATATACACTTCTATAGCTTCTACCTCCAAATAAACATTTTTTTGTGTGAGGCTGGTCATGCACCTAGAATCACAGTCAGATTTCCCCAAGCTACAGTCACGTTAGATCCTATTTTTGGTGTGTTTGTTAATAAATGCTTGATGGCAGGTAGAGGGGAGGGAATAAAGAAAAAGAAATACAAAGACAGGTGCACACACAGCATCTGAGCAGCAAAGTACATGGCGTGATCCGTCTTCTCCTGGGGGGCTTACGTGGTGCTGGTCCACAGAGAATGAGATGACAAGAGAAAACAACAAAAGATGATTTTGCATTTTAATATGATTATTCTTTTACTTCAGTGGATTTCATGATAACTTGGAGAGCTTATGCAAATGCAGATTTCAAGTCCATGGGATAAAAATTTCAATCAGTCAGTATGGTTGTTGCCTCCAAATTTTCATTTTTTTAACCTTCAACTTTACCTAAAGTTTAAGAAATACTACTCCATTTCTTCAAGTAAAGCCGGCAATTCTAGGGAAACCCATGATTCCATGTATTATGAAAAACTGGAAAGTCTACATGATGTTTTAAACATGCAGTTCCTTTCTATTGTCAAAATTTTTTAATTTTCATTCTAGTTGGTAAGTGATAGAATAGCAATAAGGATTTCTTCTAATACCAAGATAATATGAATAATTTTATTGATTTAGTTATTACAAGATCTGAGACAATTATTAGAAGTTAAAAATTACAAAGTTAATTAAGTTAAAAATAAATTCTTATGTAGAACAGTTAATAAATACGAATCCCTATAAGGACATGCATATAAGCATCATGGTCGTCTTAGGAATAAGTACAGCATAACAGAAACAACAAAATTAATGTAAAGACTAGAGAAGAATTCCTTGCAAAAAAAATTAGCCAGGAGTAAATATTATAGTGTACAGAAACAAAATAAGTGTAATAAAGCTAACAAGAAAGTATTTTTCCCTCCTTTGCTGATATTCATATTTGAGTATCCTGATTTTTTGTATCAAATCACTTGTTTAAAAACATTAAGATTCCCATTAGCTCAAAGAATCTGCTACTAAAAGTTTTCTGGGTTTTGGTTTCCATTTCAATATCAGTCACGTCTGAATCAAAAAGTGTAGGTTTAGAGGTTCCCATTGTGGCTCAGCATTAATAAACCCAACTAGTATCCATGAGGATGCAGGTTCAATCCCTGGCCTCACTCAGTGGGTTAAGAATCCAGCATTGCCAAGAGTTGTGTTGTAGGTCATAGGCGTGGCTCGGATCCTGCGTTCCTGTGGCTGTGGAGAAGGCTAGCAGTTGCAGGTCTGATTTGATCCCTAGCCTGGGAATTTCCATATGCAGCAGGTGTGACCCTAAAAAGAAAAAAAAATGTGGTTTCATAATTTTGACTTCCATAGTCCATGACTTTAACCCTTATAAACCACATCAGGGTAAAATTCAGAAATCACAAATCACATCAATTTTTGGCTACCAAAAATTCCAGGGGAAGGATTTGTTTAAAAACTAGGTATATGCATCTAATCAGTACACACATATAAATAAAATCAGAACAGACTAAAGTATACCCGTAGTTTTCTTAACCTCTGAGTTGTGGAAAGACTTGCCTGAACTTTCAAAAGTAATTTCATCTGGGAACCAGGAGAACTTTTAAAACCAGCAGTATGAATTTTCTGGGAGAGCAAGACAAGGAAATGTATTTGTTCAAAAGGCTGCTTATTTAAACTACTGCCCTATCCTAGTTGAAGGTGAGCTATCTAAATCAAAGTGGAGAATCATTTGAGTTTTTTATATGTTATATTGTCTGTATTTAGTGTTTTTAATATAATAACTTTTATTGTCAATACCTTTCGAACTGTTCATAGAGCCATAGATTCATTATCACCCTGAAGCTAACGTAAGAATCTGAGATAAGAAAAATAGTAATAAATAAATAAACACGCAGGCAAAAAGAAATGTGATTGAGTCACGTAATATGGTGAAGAGGGCATAAGTATTTGTTCAACGCTTTAAGCATTTGTTTACCCCTTGAAAGTAAATATTTTAATAAAAACACCATCATTCCATTTATTTCTACTTTGTTTTTGGAACTCATAAAATAGCCAGGACAAAACACATTTTTTAAATGAAGAAAATATAAATGCACACACCAACCCTCTTTAGCTCAATACTGTTCACCACTTTGTATGACACATAATCTCAGCGGTAGAAAAGGCTTTTGGTGGCTTAGCCCAACATAATGAAAATAGGAGCTTTTCAAAACTGCTTACCAGTAGCAGCCACAGGGGTTCTCTCAGCCTGTATTTATATATCCTGACTAAATGCTCTAAGCAAATGGTAGCTGAAGTTTATAAATATGGATTGATGTCAAATTGTTTAAGTAGCTATCCCCTGCTGGTGTTACTCCGAGTGTTTATAGAAACCAGATCCTGAGAATCCAAAAGTAACACTGTTCACTGTTGGGATGAAAATTGCAGAAAACGCCTTTAAAACAAAAATACTGTCCTGTCCAGAGATGGCTCTTCCGTAGCTGGTTATAGCTATTACACAAGGTTGTCCAAGAGCTCTGTCCTAACTGAGCTCTGGCAGTTGTTGTGATTCAAAACATTATGGCACATTGTAAATCAACCATATTTTAATAATAATTAAAAAAAACAACAATTAAAAAAAACACTGTGGCAGTTCCAGGCTTAATATCCACCCTCTAGCCATGAGGAAGTCAGAGGAGAGGCCATGGTTCCACCTTCTAAGAATGCCTGCTGTAAATTACATCAATTCTGCTCACCTAAAATTGGCCAGAACTTTATCACATGACTACATCCATCTGCTAAGAAAGCTAAGAAATAGACTCTTTTTTTAGGTAGCCACATTCCCAGAAAAAAAAATGAGGGTTTTTTAATAGGAAAAAAAAAGAAGAAGAGAGATTGTGGGAAAATTAGCCATCTCTGCCATATCCTGTTTGGAGGTCTGTAAATCTTTGTTTTCACTTCCCTAAGGAAGACACCCCATCCAGTTACCGCTTTCAGCTCAAAGCTAATGTTCTCAGAATTATATTTAGCCTTCTCTGTCAAAAGATAGGACTCCTTGTGGTCTTGTGACCCATAATAATGAACACATTATCGTTCCTAACACCCGGGGGTGGAGGGAACCTGTACCTGGAAAGACCTGTTTGGACGAGGGGATTATGAGAACTAGAGAAGTCAGTGATCCACAGCCGTTATCAAGAACATTGAGCTGAGACAGTAAAAGCCCCTTTCTGTGGTAGAGGACAGAGGTTTTCACTGAGCCCATTTGGCACAGTCTGCTTCTTCGCTGGGAAGAAACACCTGCCTCAGCCTTCTCCAGGGACAATGACTCTGCTTTTTGGGAAGGTCTTATTGCTCAAACCTCCATGAGGAAGTAGGTGTTGAGTATATGTCTGTCTGTGTGGCTCCCTAGGCTTTATGACCTCTATCCTGCTGGTGAATTTTTTGTGTGTGGGGGAAGCTGAGACCTTGGCATGTGGAAGTTCCTGGGCCAGGGATCAAACCCGAGTCAGAGCAGTGACAGTGCCAGACCCTTAACTGTCATCCACCAGGGAACTCTGCACTGATGAATGTTTAAGAGCCCAAGAGTTTCTTCAGGGATTGAGCAACTACAGAATATTTCAGGTTAGACTTTTTATCTCTGTGGCAATACACTACCACAAAATTAACAGACTTCAGTTTCTTTACTTCTGGGCAGTCCAGTGTAGACAAAAACCTGAAGACCCTGCTCTTTTACTTATTATGCTCGGTGTTTTGGCCTCCACCACCACCTGACTGGTAGCTCTTTTGAGGTCCCTGAAGCAAATGACCCTCTTTATCTGATCTTCACTGCTCTGCTGGCTTCGGTGTTTGGTACAGTGCTCTTCCAAGGCACTTAACAAATTTGTGGGGCACCATTTATGATTCCACGATGAGCAACTGATCATTGTTTCTCTTTGGAATACAGATGGTTTTAAAACTGCACAACATACTCGGATCGTAGAACAGACATCACCCTGCATAGACATGTTTCTTTCATCTCTTTTTACAAACTACTTACAGGATTTTGCAAAAATAGAGGAGAAGCTACCAAGATTCAGACCAGGGCACCCTGGTTCTGCTGACTAAAGTTTTGATCAAATATTTTTCGACAGTGCAGTAAAGTTTATCCCTTTGTCAGCTTACAAATTTAAATCCTTGTTAGCTAGCAAGTTGTGACAGATTTTTAAGTGCAGAGTTTTTAATGTATAATTACTTATACTAAGTTGTGTCTAGGTATGGAATTCTGTGTTAATTAGGATTCGATTTGGCTATGAGTGAAAAAATAAAAGTTCAAGTAACATAAACTTACACTGATAAGGTTTGAGTCTTTCAACTAAAAATTCACAAGTCAGCTATCCAGGGCTGATAGGCAATAATTCACCAGAGATTTGGGTTCTTTCCAGCTTGCCATTCTGCCATCTCTAGGGAGTAATAGTCATTTTTTCATATTTCAGTCTTCATTTTTATACTTTTATGCCAAGTTCTGACATTGCTGTGGTGTAAAAATGATTTTTCATATTTCCCTCATTTTTTATAATTTTCATCTATTTTCTTTGATTAAATTTTATAAAGAAGAAAGGCAATATCACGTTTTTTTCTTCTCAGTTTTTAGTGTTGCTGTGTGGAATAGATAGCATTTTCTAGAACCATCATACCAGTGTTGCTGAATCCCAGGGGGTGGAAAACCCAGCTGTTGCCAGAAGTAGCTCTTAGCCTGCCATTAAACCCGGCAATTTCAAGTCGGAAGCTAATACAAAGTAAAGAGTCTTTATTAGCCTCAGGTAACTTTAGGATGTATTGTTGCCTATATTCCAAGCTACCAAATCATGGATATCAAGCAATGCCCATGACAAATTAGTCTCAGAGAGGCAAACTTACACATGTGCTTTGTTAACTGTCAAGTATCTTCTCCAGTTTTATTTCCATGGTAATCCCAAAATAAAAATTGCCTGAGGAAAGGTGTCTAATGTTTAGTCTGTCCATTGGTCTCTTGTTGTCTATTGATATTTCACTCTAGCTGGATACTATTTGCCATATTCTATTCAATGAAAAAGCCTAAATCACCTCCATTTCACTTGGTAAACAGTGCTGTGGTTCTCCATGGGGATGATAATCACTTGAGATCACGATGGAAAATGTAGGTGTCCTTTTGTGGTCACAATGATTGGGGGTCCTTATGGATATTCAGTTGGCAAGAGACAAAAGTTCTAGTTTTGCCTTCCTGAAGGGCTCCGATAGAAGCCAGCAATCAGCAACTTACTAGGCTACACAAATGTAGACCAACAGACTAATATTCATGGGTATAAATGGTTTAACAATTCTTAAATAATTACAGACTGTATCCAAATGGGTTTGACTTATCTATATTATCACCAGCAGAAAATGAGGGCTGTCTTTGCTGCACTTAGTGTTATCAGACTCAAGATATTTTTGGTGAGAAAGTAATTTACACATCATGATGGTTTTTCTCCTTAATGATTATTGAGAATGCTTTCTTCTTTTAAAAAATTCTGCTCTTTTTTCTACTAGATTATTTAGATATTTTTACTAATTCAGACTATATATATATATATCTTCTTTATATTTAACTCTTTATCGACCATTAGTGCTCCAAAGGGCTTCTCTAAGTTTGTTGCTTGTTTTTATCATGCCTTCGATTATTATAAACTATTAATATAGCATGCAATTTATATTTAGAAAGTGAAATATTCTCTTTTTTATATCCGTATTTTATGTGTCGCTGACATAATATTGTCTCCTAAAATTATTTTTTGTAGATTATGTGTGATCAGGGTTCTGTTTTTCTTTGGATAGAAAGTCAGTTGTGCCAGCAAATCTATTAAAATGCTTATCGTTTCCACATTTATCTGCAATGAAATATTTATCATAAAAGAATTTACATGTTAATATACAAAAGATTCCTTGTGCTGTATTCTGTTCGATCAATTAATTTATCAGTTTTTACACAAAGTCAGAATTGACTTAATACCTATAATTTTCACTGCATCTTTCAAATTGATGAGGTAAGTTCCTTTCCCTCTCTTTGCTCGTTTGAATTATCATTTTGGCTATTTTCAGTCTTTGGATTTCCTATAAGTGTTTTAGAATTAGTTTATAACAAAAAATCCCAAAGTTACACTTTTTTATTTTTTTAGTAATAGTAAATATGAGTATTCTCCCTCAAACATGAAGAACATCTATTACCTCTGAGATATGCAATGCTCCTTTACCACAAATATCTCTGCTTCGGTACTTTTTTTGGCCTGAGTCATCTCCTTCTCATTTTCAATTAAAAAATTTCTACTTATCTTTGGTACACACCTTGACATATCTTTTCCTATGTTATATTTTAGCTTAAATAAGATCAGATGAATTTTATTGTTATCTTACACTGCTATGCTAACACATCTAGTTTTATAATAGTTTTTTCTTTTTCTAATTAAAGTATAGGTGATTTACAGTGTTGTGCCAATTGTATAGCAAAGTGACTCAGTAATATATATATATATATTTTTTTTGTGTGTATATATATATATATATACACATATATATATATATATACACACACACACATTCTTTTTTATATTATTTTTATCATGGCCTATGCCAGGGTACTGGATATAGTTTCCTGTGCTACACGGTAAGACCTTTTATATATCCATTCTAAATATAATAATTTGCATCTTCTAACTCCAAATTTCCATTCCATCCCACTCCCTTCCCCCTCCCCTTGGGCAACCACAAGTCTCTTCTCCATGTCTATGAGCCTTTTTCTCTTTTATAAATAGGTTCACTTGTGCCATATTTTAGATTCCACATAGAAGTGTTACCATATGGTATTTGCCTTCTTCTGACTTACTTCACTTAGTATGATAATCTGTAGTTGCATCCAGGTTTTTAAATGGCATTAGTTTTGTGCTTCTTTATGGCTGAATAGTATTCCTTTGTGTATATGTACCACATCTTCTCAATCCATTCATCTCGGCAATGGATATTTAGTTTGATTCCATGATTTGGCCGTTGTGAATAGTGCTGCGATGGTAGTTGTCATTTTTAATGTGTCTACTTCATTAATGTGCCTATTTTATGATATAAAAATATGTAATATTAGATTCCAGATACTTAACACAGTGCTCACAATCTACTAAGAATTCTATTTTGTTTTAAATTGATACATTAAATTCTATTCAAATTTATATTTTTTCTAAAGTAAATATTATTCCATAGCAAAAACACATCTACTTGATTTATAAGACCAGTCAATAAATTCCATAATCTTTATATGTATTACATATTTCAAGGGGTATTTATTAGGATAAAATTAACTGACAAATTTTTATGGATATATTGTAGCTTTAAGAATTACAATTAGGGAGTTCCCTTCTTGTGCAGCAGGTTAAAGACCCAGCATTGTCACTGCAGCAAAGATTTTCATTGTTTATACCAATCAGTTCTTAAAATACAAATCTAATTATTTTCTTCTGTATCTTTCAGGCTTCTGAATAGATTCATAAAGTATTCATGATAAAAGAGAACTTGAAGATCCTTGTTTGTTCTTTTATATTTAGAAGTTAACTTTGCCTTTGTAAAGATTGACTATTTTAATGATTTTAATTTTTAAAGGACTTTTAAATTCTCAGTAAAATTGATCAAAATGGTACAGAGACTTCCCAGTCTTCCTTAGGATGTCCATCTCTGCTTACATTGCCCACCAGTTTCTATATGCTGTCTACTATATCCTTCAGAGTCCTTAGGATATTAATAATAACTTTACATTTTAGCCTGATGTTTTCAACATCCCTGCCATGTCTGGTGCTGATGCTTGCTCTGTCTCTTCAAACTGTTTTCTGCCTTTTTGTACACCTTGTAATTTTTTTCCAGATAGCTGGCCGTGATGCATAAAGAACTGCTGTAAATGGTCGGACAGGACATCATCCTATAGTCCTATGATTATGTCTCAGGCTCTCAGTGAGTCTCTGCCTTCAGACTGTGAACTTGCCAAATGTTTCTTAGTTTTTTTCCACCCTCTTAAGGTTGGTCCTTGTGCCTGGAGCTGACTGGGTAGAGTCATCACTCACTATCTTTGGGGATTGGTTTCGGGACCCCCCAGCTCAAACCCAGGGACGTCAAAATCTGCAAATCTTCAAGTCCCTTAAATAGTTACTGAACTCAGGCTCAGCTGCTTGCCTCTCAAAAGCCAAGTGTTGGGTTAATTGGTTTTGGAGGGAGGAATTGTTTTTAAATTGTATTGGAGTATTACTTTCAGGTGTACAGCAAAGTGTATCAGTTATATATATACCATTCTTTTTTCCCACATAGGTTGTTATAGGCTATTGAGTAGATTTCCATGTGCTGTACAGAAGGTCCTTGTTATTTATCTATTGCAGTAGTGGTATATGTTATTCCCATCTTCCTAATTTATCTCCCCCACAACAGTTTCCCCTATGGTAACCGTTAAGTTTGATTATGAAATATGTGTGTCTGCTTCTGTTTTATAAATAAATTCTTTTGTGTCATTTTTATTCAATTCCACGTATAAGAGATATTGTATGATATTTGTCTTTCTCTGACTTACTTCACTAAGTATCATCTCTAGGTCCATCCATGTTGCTGCAAATGGCATTATTTGGGATTGATGGTTTTAAGTACCGTTGGTTTTCAGTTTCAGGGTCAGTTTTTTTCCCATGTCCTTAAGGCTAGTTCTTGGAACTGGGCAAGATGAGTGGCTTTTGTTCAGGCTGCAGTCTGGCCATCATGTAATTAACTGATTCCAGTTCAGGGATATGGCTCAGAATATTATCTATGGCATTTGAGGAAGAATTAAACGTCCTTGGTTTAATTACTAAACTGTTAGAATTTGGCTTGACTGTTTGCCTTTCTTCTTTTGCCTTGTCTCACTTCTCTGATTAAACTTATTCTTTGGCTAAAGTTTTTCTGTAGACAAGAGGCAAGCAGAAGACTTGTCAGGGGTGTGAGGTCTGTCTCCAGAAGGTCCTGCTAGATTAGAAAATGGCAAACGTGTTTGGCATCTCAGGATACAGAGTACCTGCTCTATTTCCCTTCCCCCAGGTCAGTTTGGCCCCGATAATCCCTCAGCTGGTTAGGCTCAGGTTAACTAGTTTCCCCTGAGGACAGGCTTTATTAAGAGGAGCAGAATGCTCTGGCTTGTTTCAAAATGGCTCCTTTTCCTCTCCGCTCGCTGGAAGTATGACTCCAACATTTACTGGGAGAGCCTGGTGAAGCTCCGGTGGGTAAGTCTCACAAATCTGTGGGGCACCCGTGACTGGGAGCCCTGAAGATTTTCAACTCTCAGAGTCATCTGCACTGTCTCCAGCACCTGGCCTCTTACAACACAGGTTTCCCCAGCCACTTCCGCCGCTGCATCTTTGTGCTGGTAAGCAGACTTCTATATTCATCTCCTGTCTTTCCAGTCTTGGAGGCTGAAGTTTTCTTTGTGTTCTTAGCTCTCTTATGAAGCCTAGAAAAGTTGTCAAGTTTTCAGTCTGTTGAGTTTTTTACTTGTGAGTGTGAACCGGTGATTTCCAGGCTCCTTACATGCAGACCTAAAAATCCAAAAATCCCAAGATGGCCTTGCTTTATACTCTTGTTTTGTAGGTAAGTTTGCATTTTCTGTATGCTAGGAAATTCTACTGGGTTTTAAACTGAAGATTTAATTGTTAAGTATGTGGTTTATAAGTGTTCTCCTGGGTGTATTTTTAAAGCAAAATCGCTCTCTTAAAGCTCAGAGGAGCAGATCCTTAAAAAAAAATGGTGCGTTCTGAGAGAATATGGAATTGTTTATTCAACTGAAACAACTGCTTTAAAAAACTGTTCAAAAGATTGGTTTAATTTCAGATTAATATTGAGTATTTTTTAAGATATGTGGATATGTAGACATGACTATTTCTTTTTAGTTCAAGAACTTTGCTGTAATTTTGAATCATCAAAATTATTTTCTTACGATAATATGCTTCCGACTTATTCCATTTACAGATTACAGATTGTTATTTAAAGTATTGTGTAGTGGGTTTTTTTTTTTCTTCTAGTTACCTGCACTTTGTAAAAATCTTAAATATTTTTCCCCCATTTTGAAGATGCTTTTACTCTATTTGCATTAAATACAGTGATTCGTTACTTTGTTAAATTTATGGAAAGCTTGACACCTGTAACATTATCCTTAATTCTACTATTGACGTGGCCATTTGTTTTCCATTAATCGTAGAAATGGGTATATATTTGTAAATCATGGTAAACAATTATGCCTCATGAATAGTCACACATATTTTTACTTTTGATTCAAATATTTTGTCTCATCATTTCTGAAGTAATAGAATGTATATAGCAAGAAAGGTGGAGAAAATTATTACTGATGCAAACTCAATGTTTATGTAAATGAGAGCAATTCTGTATTTCAGAGTATATGATGTATGATGTGGTATAGAGATAATGCATGGACTTATAATTATGAGAAATGCTTATCCTTGACATAGATCTAAAAAATAAGAATTTGAGCCTCTTCAATTTGACTGGCTTGTGTATTTTTAATTAAGTTTTTAAGATAGAGATTTATAGGCAGTTGTAAAAATAATGCAGAAATCCTATGTAATTTTTATTGTTTCCCCCGATGATAAGTGGAAAAACTTCAGGAAAATATCATAATTAGGATATTATAAGTCCATGTATGTATAATTCATTGCTTTTATGTAGTGAACATTTAATGTCTAGTCTCTTAGCAGCTCTTGAAGTATATAAAAAAGCCTTATTGACTATAATTGCTATGATGTGCTTTAGATCTCCAGAACTCGTTCATCTTCTAGCTGAAAGTTAGTGCCTGTTACCAACATCCCACCAATGCGTACCCTTTCCCCCTCACCTGCAACTGGTAACTACCATTCTACTCTGTTTCTACTAGTTTTTTTGTTTTTTTTTTTACATTCCACATATAAGTATTTACTCTTCTCTGTCCAGATAATCTCACTTAGCATGATGCATCTGTGTATGTTGTCACAAATGGCAGGATTTCCTCCTTTCTCGTGGTTGAATAATATTCCATTGTTTTTATATATATATACACACATACATACATACATATATACAGTACAACAACTTTATCCATTCATTTATTGACCAATACTTGGACTGTTTTCATATCTTGGCTATTGTGACTAATGATGCAATAAACATGAGAATGCAGATATCTTTTTAATAGCCTGTCTTTGTTTCCTTTGGCTATATCCCCAGATGTGGGATCACTGGATCTTATGTTAATTCTATTTTTAATTTTTGAGGAAGTACCATGCCATTATCAATAGTGGCTGCACCTGTTGACATTCCCACTAACAGGGTATGAGAGTTTGCTTTCTCCACATCTTTGTCAATACATGTGATCTCATATTTTCTTGATGATAGACATTCGAACAGGTATCAAGTGATAGCTCATTATTTTGATTTCTATTTCCCTTATGATTAGTGGTGCTGATTTTTTTTTTCTTTTTCTGTACGTTGCCTTTTCACTTTATTGATGGTTTCCTTTGCTGTGCAGAAGTTTTTCAGTTTGATGTAGTCCCACTTACTGATTTTTGCTTTTATGGCTTGTGCTTTTAGTGTCATATCCAAAAAGTCATTGACAAGACTGATGTCAAGAAACTTCTTCCTTATATTTTCTTCTAAGGATTTTACAGATCGTGTCTTATATTTACGTCTTTAATAAGTTTCAGGTTAACTTTTTGTTTTGGCATATTATAGGTGTCCAATTACAATATTTCGTGTGGCTCTCCAGTTTTCCCAATACCATTTGTTGAAGAGAATATACTTTCCCTTTTGAGTCTCCTCAGCTCCCTTGTCAAATAAAATATTTATCAAATATGTATGGGTATATTTCCAGGCTTTCTATTTTCTTTCATCAGTCTATTTTTTTATGCAACTGTCATACTGTTTTAATACTTTAACTTCTGGAGCTCCTGTTGTGTCTCAGTGGTAACGAACCCGATTTGTATCCATGGGGATGCAGATTTGATCCCTGGCCCTGCCTGGTGTGTTAAGGTTCCGGCATTGCTGTGAGCTGTGGTGTAGCTCACAGATGCAGGTTGGATCCCCCATTGCTGTGGCTGTGGTGTAGGCCAGCACCTGCAGCTCTGATTCAGCTTCTAGCCTGGGAACTTCCATATGCCACATGTGTGGACCAATAAATAAATAAGTAAATAAATAAATGCATACTGTAGCTTCCTAGAATAGTTTTAAATCAGAAAGTAACACTCCCCTGACTTTGTTTTTTCTTATGATTGCTTTAGATAAAACAAGGGTATTTTGTGAGTTCATACAAATACGAGGATTGTTTTTTCTATTTTTGTGAAAAAGGCCATTGGAATTTTGATAGGGATTGCACTGAATATCTGTAGATAGATTTGAGTAGAATGAATATTTTAACAATATTAATTCTTATAATCCATGAACAAGGAATGTTGTTCCATCTGCTTGTTTAGGTCTTTTCTAACTTCATTTTTCTTCTGTAAAGTATAGTTGATTTACAGTTTGTCAATTTCTGCTGCACCGCATTGTAGTTGTTTATGCTCTCATCTTTGATATTTCCTTTTACTAATTTTGTGCTTAAGTTTTTCTTCACTTTTATGCTCTTAGTCCCTTAGTCCCTTTAGATTGTTTATTTCTATTTGCTTAATATACGCATTTTCTGCTATAAACATCTGGCTAAGAACTGCTTTTGCAGTATCCCATATGGTTTGGTGAGTGATGCATCCATTTTCATTTCTTTCTCAATATTTTTTAAATCTCTCCCTTTTCTTTTTGTCTTTTTAGGACCGCACCTGCAGCATATGGACGTTCCCAGGCTAGAGGTCAAATTAGAGCTGTAGCCACTGGCCTACGTCACAGCCACAGCAACACCAGATTCGGAATATGTCTGCAGCCTACACCACAGCTCACAGCCACGCCGGATCCTTTACCCACTGTGCAAGGCCAGGCATTGAACCTGTGTCCTCATGGATGCTAGTCAGATACTTTTCCACAGAGTCCTCTCAGGTTCTCCTAAATTTCCCCTTTGATTTCTTTTTTGACCCATTGGTTATTAAGGAGTATGCTATTTAATTTCAAAATATTTGTAAATTTTCCAGCTTTCCTCTTATTGTTGTTTTCTAGTTTCATACCATAGTTGTTGGAGAAGGTATGTGGTGTTATTTCAATCTTCCTAAATTTACAAGAACATGATTTTTGGTCTATCATATGATCTATTGCAGAGAATGTTCCATGTGCATTTGAGAAAAGTGTATTCTGATGCTTTTAGATGAATATATGTTCACAGATATTTTCAATAGATTTGGTCTAAAGTATGGTTTAAGTCCAACATTTTCTTGCTGACTTTCTGTCTGGAAGATTTATCCACTGTTGAAAGGCAGGTATCGAAATCCCTTACTATTAATGTATTGTCATCCTTTCAGTTCTGTTAGTACTTACTGAATAAACATAGGTGCTCTTATGTTGGGTATGTTTATGTTCATGCTTGCTAGACTTTTTTATGAGTTGCCTTTTGCACAGAGTAACTTTTTCCATCCGCTCACTTTGGTTCTATGTCGTCCTTTTTTTTCTTAATGGGTTTTATTTCAATTATAGGTGTACATAAATCATCACAAGTCAATTTTGTATCCCAAACCCACAGTGCATCTCCTCACC
>PVHT020000061.1:2230778-2318769 GCA_004024745.2 Catagonus wagneri
ATGTCACTCCCTGTAGGACACTTTGCTTAACTATACGTCCACTGAGAGATAGCTGGGTTGTTTTTTGTTTTGAGTAATATGAATAAAACTGCAATAACCAGTTATGTTCAAGTTTTTATGTTGGCATATATTTTTATTTTTCTAGGAATAATGTCCGAGACTGCAATTACTGAATTGTATGATAGTTGCATGCTGAGTTATTTTAAAAAAGCTGCTCAACTGTTTTCCAGTAGGCCCATCTTTTACATTCCTACTGGCGGTGTATGAGAATGCCAGTTTCTGTCCTTCCTCAACAACATTTGGTGTTGTCACTATTTTTAAGCCATTCTGATAGATACGATATTGCATTGTGGTTTTAAGTTACATTTCCCTAACGGCTAGTGAAGTTAAACATTTTTTCATGTACACATTTTCCATCTGTGTATCATCTGTGGGGAAATTTCCCTTGTATCTTTTACCCATTTTATTTATTTTTTTATTATAGTATAGTTGATTTACAGTGTTGTGCTAATCTCTGCTGTATAGCATAGAGACCCTATCATATATATACTCTTTATTTTCACATTAGCTTCTGTCATGATCTCTCCCCATGAGACTGGATATAGTTCCCTGTGCTATCCAATAGGTTTGCCCGTTTTCTAATTGGAGTGTTTTTATTCTTGAATTCTGACAATTCTTTATGCAATCTAGGTAATATCTTTTGTTGGATACGTAGTTTATACATATTTCTCACAGTGTGTACTTTTCCTTTTCATTCTTGTAATCTGTCCTTTAACAAAGCAAATGCTTTTAGTTTGGAAGTACAGTATATCAGGTTTTCCTTTTATAAATGATACTTTTGGTGTCTAGTCTAATAATTGTGTGTCCTCCCCTAGATCACAAAGATACATAAGATCAAACAAAACAAAATGATACCACATTTGGAAGGGGTATGTAAGAAAGGAAATTAGGATGTGAAAATTTAAAGGATAAAGTTGTGCTTTTAAACTTTTCTGTGCCAGAAACATGCCACAATATACTTTTAAATTACTGAACAGGGTCATAATCTTGGGTCTAAACTTGCTCTCCAACAAAGCAAGGAATAAAACCATCCATGTGAATTTACTGGTGTAATATTTACTATATTTACTAATATTTAATATGATCAATAGTTGTAAAAATCATTTTTCTTAAAATGAAGTAAAAATTGATATTTTTACTACAGGAACAATATAATTTAAAATATGTGTATATAAGTAGATCAATTGATACAGTTTCAATCACTCCATTGTTATATCATGATACATGATAAAATGTTGCATTGTGGATTTTTTTTTAATGGGACAATGATTCGAATTCTGCTGTTAGTCCTATAAAGATTTAAAACGTGAATTTGGCAATTACTAACTGGTCAGTCTTTCTTCTGCTCTGATTTTCTCACACTCGAAAAGGAGATTTTAAGTGATTAAAAATAATATATTCAAAATTCCTTATAGGAATCCACAAAAAATAGGACATCAATATTTTATTAGCTAGTAGGAAAATGTTCTTTATGCATTTATTTTTTTTATTGTTTTCTGTTTTTTTATGAATGGCAGAGTTGGTTAGGCTATGTTTATTTTGTTTGTTTGGTTTGGCTGTATCCACAGCATATGAAATTTCCCAGGCAGGTATGAAATCTGAGCCACAGTTGCAACCTACTGTGCAGCTGCAGCAAGGCTTGATCCTTAACCACAGCGGGAACTCCCTGGTTAGGGGTTTTGGAGAAAAAAGAATGTCTGGAGTAAAACTGGAGCAAGACTGTATTATTCATTAGTGCCTAATGTCTAGGCATTGTGGGTAAACTTGTTTGCAGTTTTCTGTATAAAGTAAATGAATTATAAAATGAAGATCCTAATAGCCTGGGCCTAAAAACACTGTGGCTGAAGTTTTTTTTATACTCATGATACAGTATACCTCAGGGCAAAATATATTAGAAAATGATCGCTTTGGGTTGTATCTCAGAATTTTTTGTTTTTTTGCTTTTGTATTTTTCCCTGTAATAAGAGCTCCTGATACTCCAGTCTTCTCGGGTTTTCCTCAGGGTACCACACTTAGTAGAGTCCTTGTGCTCCGTTCAATTAGAAAATTCCTGCGAACTCTCTTCTGAACTGCACTGAACTGTCTCAGACAGCATTAAGCAGAGAGCGAGCCATCCACTGTTAAGCAACAGAAGATAGGGCAGTGAAGGCAATTTATTTTCCTTCTGTTGTATTTGCCACCCCACAGAGGGAGGTGCCACACTTGTTGGTACTTGCTCTTTCTTCATTTACAGAGACAATCAGTGCAAGTAAAGTTATCTTTGATAGAGTCCCTCATCTCTCTCCAAAATGTCCTGAGTACACATTACAGAATTTGAAAGGAAATCTTCTGTACAACTACATGCGAATAGATCCTAAGATTTATTTTCTCTCTTAGTGTAGAAAATGTCCACAGAGAATTAAATCCGTTTTTTCAATTACACAAATCTCAAAAACGTATACTTTTTGTATTTTATATAATACATAATAGCTACTTTCTCTAGTGCTTTAAATTTTGTTGTCAATTTTAATTCTGCAATTTAAATTTTTGCATTTTATAGTTTTAAAATTTTATATTTTGTATAATATGTGGTAATCACTTTTCTTAGTGATTCAAATTTTGTGAATTTTAATGGTGCAATTTAAATACAGTTGTTAACCATTTTATAGTTAAGTAGATCAGTATATGCGATTTTTTTGTAGTAGCTATTTTCATTTTACCATTTTTCTTGATGTATAATTTTTCAAAAGAAAATACTGGAGAAAGAGACCTATTCATAATCAGAGAGATGAGCTTGTCAGTGACAGAGCCATAATTAGAAATTATATTCCCTGAATTTTGTATGAGAATCTATTC
This sequence comes from Catagonus wagneri, assembly GCA_004024745.2. Classification (NCBI taxonomy): domain Eukaryota; kingdom Metazoa; phylum Chordata; class Mammalia; order Artiodactyla; family Tayassuidae; genus Catagonus; species Catagonus wagneri. The sequence goes on from PVHT020000061.1 coordinate 2,233,674, forward strand.
CTGAGTACTATGCAGTTTTTTTTTTAATCTGTCCTTAAATAATGAATCTATTTGTGGCTGTCAAAGCACTTCTCAGTATCATAAACAATGGAATTACAATGAATAATTGAGCTAATAGTATTTGAGCAATATTACCTGCAAAAATCCTATGCTAGATATTTCACTTTAGATAAGTCATTCCCCCCCGCTTCCTATGTCTAACATGTTTTATTTCCCTGTCTGAGAAATACCAGGAGTATAAGTTATTTTTACTAAAGCAAGGTCCTGATAATTACCATAGCTTTATTGGATTTATTATACAAATTCCCAAGAAAACCATCTAAATATGCTATATTATTAGCTGTAATAAAAATGGAATAGATCTAGGTAACACTATAATTTCCTTACAATTCGGTAAAATGATTTTAAGCCAACAATATAAGAATATTTAATAATTTTATGTAAATTTTAATAATTTATCTGCCCTTAAATATTGCATCACTCCAAATTCTCTTTTACACATTTAGTTTCACAGTATTCTTATTATTTACCTTTTAAGGTAGGAAGCAGATTATACTCTTTTAAAAATTCAAGGAAATATAGGAGTTTGCTGTTTTGGTCATTTTTGCTGTGGTAACAGAAATCAGTGTGAGCTCAGTAGCTTACAAACGCAATTTTTTTCTTTGCTCACCTTACATAAATAACAACAACAACCCTTCTTCTAGTCTCAACTGGTTTTTCCGAGCTTGGCTGGTCTCAGCTATAAGTGTCTTCTTGGCCTGGAACAAAATTTGAAGGAGCAGTGACTATCCAGGTCATCTTGTTTTTACGGTGAAAGGCATGGGTAAGAAGTTCAACAAACTGTAAAACACCTTAAAGCCTTTCACTCTAATACAACAACTGTCATATCTTTTCCACCTCATTAGTTGAAGCATGTCAAATATTCAAGAGTTGTAACCCAGTGGTCTTGGAAAGTATATTACACCTACAGAGAAGCATGACAAAGAATAAGAGAGGATGGATTATTATGAACAAATAAATAGTGTTGTTATCCTCCAGTCCGAATTTTGCCTTTTTTTTTTTGCCTGCAAACTATAGTCCTGATATTTGCAGACTGTGTGACTATTAACAGTTGATCTCTGATGTAATAAAGGAAAATCCCCCTTCAGATGAAAACATTTCGATCAACTCATATTTGGTTGTTTTGCATCATGTTAAAGCATCTCAATAATTCATAATCCTAGTGTCCAGATTAATAAGGATAAGCAGGAAGATAAAGAGGGTTATGTATTCCAAAATAAGAAATTATATGAGGTACAGGATATAAAATCATCATCACTCTATATTTTGTTTAATAGCCTAAAGCTTAAGTATTTTTTGTGGGGGAGCTCAACAATAAGCTTTCCTCCATATATACAAATGAAAAGATATTTAAGCTGGAATTTTATTCACTTACTATGTTACTAAATTTGGTAAAATTTATATTTTCTAAAATGCATATCTGGAATTAATACAGTTAAAGAAGATGATGAAGAAAAAAACATAAAACAAAAACAACCCCTACAACTCAGACAGTACTTCCAGTAGTTGGTGGCAAGGGTTCCCATGATAGTGGGTGAGTCCCGTTAGTAGAATATAAATATAAAATTGGACACAGCTACCATTACATGACACTAGAAAATGACCAGAGTTGAATGATATTTTGAGAAGGGTTTCCTCATGACAGAGAGTAATGCCTCAGGTAACAATTATTGCATTGGCAGGCTTCCTGTCTCAGGCCATTCCCATATTCCTAGATATGGATGTCTTGATCCAGAGTATATGACAGAAAAGAGAATATTAATGGACAGCTTTTGGAAGTGAGAGAGCTATAGAAAGTTAAAGTTTTACAAGACAGCTGTAGCAGCAACAACAAGTCTCCTCATATTACTCAGTAACTGCTGAATTGGAAATGGAGGTAAGGGACCCCAGAGGATGCTGGGGGAAACTGAAAATCTGGGGAGTCTGCAAATTTAATGCACTTTTGAGTGCATTTCTCAAGCAACACAGAGATTCAGCAGCATAAGATGGAAACTTTTGAGTCTTGATGTGAATGTTGCCTTTATGAATATCAGGTGACTTTTTTAAACTATGCAGGTATGGAGAAGACTACTAGGGAGACAGGGAAAAACTGAGAATAGTAATCTGTGTGCACATTGCAATAAAAATATAATTGCCTACTGAGATAAATACTAACAGTTCTCAGAAGAGCGAATTACAATCTGAGTCAAAGAACAATTTATCTTCATGGTCCAGTTTCAACCCAAAACTAGTAGACATGTACAGAAACTGAAATGTAAAGAATATTTAGGAAGAAAAACTGTGACCAGAATCTGATTCTGAATGGGGCCAGACAATAGTTTAACAGAGAAAAGACTTTAGAGAAAATATAAATGTTCTCAAAGAAGGGAAGAAAAGTATTCCATTATTGAGTTAACAAAATGGAGAAAATTAACAGAATAATGGAAACTACGAGAAAGAACTCTACAGAAATCCTAGAGACAAAAGTTATAATAATAGGAATGAAAAAATTTCACTAGGTAGATTCAACAGCAAAGCTGAAACTTCAGGAGAAAGAAGCAGTCAACTTGATCAGTTATACGTTTTGGAGAACCAAGAAAAAGATTGAAACAAAGTGAACAAAATCTCACAAATCTGTTAGAACATCAAGGGTTCCAACATTTATGAAATTATAGTTTCAAAAGGGGAGAAAGAGTGGTAGAAATAATAACGGCTAGGAGTTTCTGCCATGGTGCAGTGGGTTAAGAATCTTAACTGCAGCGGTTCAGGTCACTACAGAGGAGGAAGTTAAATCCCCAGCCCAGTGCAGTGGGTTAAGGGTCCAGCGTTGCTGCAGTTTTGGTTTGAATTCAATCTCCTGGCCCGTGAACTTCCATATACCGTGGGTGCAGCCCTACAAAAAATGGCTAAAAATTCCCAGAGTTGTTTAAAATCTAGATTTATATGCCCATGAAACTCAGGATGTTCAAAGTAAAATGAAATCATCATGGTTAGAGGACTACTCCGTCAAGATGTTCATGTCCTAATCTCCAGACTCCATGAGTGCATTACTTTACATGGCAGAAGAGTCTACAGAAGTGCTTGCATTAAGCATTTTGAGATGTAAAGATTATCCTGTATTATCCTCGATGGTCCAGTGTCATCATGAGGGCTCTTATAAAAAGAGGTGAAGGGCCAAAATAAGAAAAAGATACATGGCAAAGGAAACAGCTGGAATGAGTCACTTTGAAGAAAGAAGAGAGTTCTCCTCTGGCTCAGCAGGTTAAGAATTCAGTGTCCTCCCTTCTGTGGTGTAGGTTCGATCCCTGGCCCAGGAACTTCTGCATGCTGTGTGCAGACAAAAACAAAGCAAAACAAAACAAAAAACAAAAATGAAAAAAATGGAAGGAAGAACAAACCAAGGACCACAGACAGGCTCTCTGCAATTTGGAAAATCAAGGAAGCAGATTTTCCTCTGGAACTTCCAGAAGAAGCAAAGGTCCGCCCAAATCTTGCTTTAGCCCGCTAAGCTCGCTGCAGACCGAGGACCTCAGGACTGGTAGGATAATTGGTGTCGATTTTAGCCATTAAGTTTGTGGTAGTTTGTTACAGCAGCTGGTGAAACTTAATATGCATATATACACACATCATAGCAAAACTGGCAAAAGTCAAAAACCGGGACTTTTGTTTTTGTTAAAAAAAAAATTGTTAAAATACTAAGAAAAAACAACATACAGTAGACATGGGAGCAATTAACAGCTGACTTCAAATCAGAAAAAGTAGAGGCCAGAAGACAATAAAATGACCTATCCAGTGGTCCGGTTTAGGCAGCGAGACCTTAAATTTTAAAGTCCAATCACGCTCAGCCTCTTTAAGGCTATTTCCACTCTTCTCAATCACGCTCAGCCTCTTTAAGGCTATTTCCACTCTTCTTTATGTCAGACCTTGGCTGCCAGGGTCTACTGGTGCCTTGACGGTCTTCTTTGTTCTAGTGATCACTTGATTTATTTGTTACTAAAATGTTGTCACACACACACAAAAGTTAGCATGAGTTAATGAAAGTGTTAATTAACCAGATGGAAGGAATCCTTTCATAATGTGTATGCATATCAAGATACCACGATGTGCACTTTAAACATCTCACAATTTTATGTCAATTGTATATCAGTAAAGCTGAAGGAAAAAAGAAGCCAGATGTTCCCTAACCTTTTCTGAGGCTCCTGTATAAACTGGCAACAATCTCTGAAGTTTGGACAGGTCATAAATTATGGTGTTCCTCACTCACTTATACAAAGGTACACATGTAATTACAAGCAAAAATAACCCAGGTAGTCCTTGGATTTGATGTATAGGCTTTGTGAAAAATCATTTCTATCGTAGGTTAGGAGCGCTCTCTCTCTCTCTCTCTCTCTCTCTCTCTATATATATATATATATATAGAGAGAGAGAGAGAGAGAGAGAGAGAGAGAATTTTTTTTTTTGTCTTTTTGCCTTTTCTAGGCCCGCACCTGTGGCATATGGACGTTCCCAGGCTAGGGGTCTAACAGGAGCTGTAGCCGCCGGCCTTCACCACAGCCACAGCAATGCAGGATCCGAGCAGCGTCTGCAACCTACACCACAGCTCACGGCAACCCCAAATCCTTAACCCACTGAGCAAGGCCAGGGATCGAACCCGCAACCTCATGGTTCCTAGTCAGATTCATTAACCATTGAGCCACAACGGGAACTCCAGGAGCTCTATATTTAGAGTAACATCAAGCCCATGGCAGCCATCTCTCTAAAGAGTCTATATCATCAAATTCAATGCAAGAAAGGCAAAGGGCAACAGTAAGAGAGCTAAAGTTCTAATACAATTACTTAAGCTCCCAGGTCTAGCCATATCTGAAAACACATTAGCATAATATTCTGTTACATAAACGTACATTTCATGACTGATATTGATAAAAACCTATTGTCTTTATATCACATATTATGCACAAGCCTTGAATAATCTAGAAATTGTGTATCAGAGTGGGTCATTGTAAATAGCACACGATAAAGTCTAGAATGGGCTGCATTAAAATATGGCAGAGGATAGCAAGAATTTCATTCTCTTATTTTAAACAGGTACTCTGCTCAATCTATTGTAGTACAGTCCTCAGTTTTAGATATAGGTTTCATTCTCAGACTGGAATAAGGAAAAAATCACTGATTTATTCACTAATATTTGTTGAAGGAGCATGTCTGTTGATGACTGGGAGAAATTTAAAAAACAATAAGATCCATATTAAAAACACAGGTGGATAACTATTGTCATTGCAGTTAATAGTTGTAAATTATTTGAAAAGATAGTTGCACAGCTAATGAAATCTTTAGAAATTATTGCTGATAAAACTGACACTTAGGAATCTATGATTTCTCAATCTCTGAATACAAAATCAGTTCTTGAAAGTGTGAAAAAGCCTCACTCTTAATACCATCCATTTCCAAAAAGTGAAGTCCTTCTCTCCACTCCTTTTAAATATAAAGAAGGACGGAACGGCAAAACATTATTCACTTAAGAGAAAATTAAAAAGAACAGAGAAATTTCTGGTAATAGCATTCATTTCAAAGCTAGAGGAGCTCAGCATTTAACTCTAGCCAAGGTAGTATGAGCTATGGAGTTGTGCCCACTCTTTTTTCCTTTTTTGGTATGTGTGTGCCTTTTTTTTTTTTTTTGCTTGTTTTATGATACAAAATTTATATTTAGAATTAGCCAGCTAAATTCAGTTTAGAAGAGCTTAACTTTGTTGGCAAAATCCAAAGTATCAGTCAGGACCTAGAGGAACTTAAGCCTTCGTCTCTCCATCAGACTTGATCAGGGTGTTGACCTTGGTCATGTCAGTGGCATAGAGCTTCTGCACAGCCTGCTGGATCTGTTGTTGTTGGGGCTGACGTCTATGGTGAACACAAGTGTGTTGTTTGTTGTTGTCTTCTACCTTCTACGTGGCGCACTTAGTGGTTGGGGGGACTTGATGATGGCATAGTGGTCAAGCTTGTTTCTCCTGGGGTTTCCCTCCCAAGGATATTTGGGCTCCCTTCAGAACTGCAGTGTCTTTGGCCTCTGGAAGGCGGATGATGTGTGGACCTTGCATTTTTGTGTGACTCTGGATGCCTTTTAGCACTGCTTTCTTAGCCTTCAAAGCCTTCGCTTTGGTTTCAGCTTTACGTGGGCCAGTTTGAGCACTGTCTTTGTGAAAAGCTTGTCCTTTGTTTAAATGAGAACATTTGTTATGAATATTCTGTAATCGTTTTTTGTGTATTGGAGTTTATTAAACATAATGCTTAGTCTAAAGAAAGTCTAAATTTGCATCACAGTGATACTTGAGAAATAAATGTCATCTGGAGAATGTGAATTCAGAAAAAAAATAGACTTGCATAATTAACTCTGGATGTAATAACTGGATTTTGACTTCAGATTGTTTTCTAAAGGCAAAAAGATGAATGCATTTTTCAGTTTAATATGGCGTTATCATCTGCATAAAATAACACCTTGTGTTTTAAATAAGGCTTGTTTGATATGTAAAGCCAAGATCCATGGCCGCAGTTATAATTTGTAAAGAATCTCCTTGTAAGCAACTGTTTCAGCTAGGATTTACATTTGGTTATAAGTTAAAGGGAATCCAATTAAAGGTGACTAGGACACACTGCTATTTATAGAACTCCTGCGATTAGAAGTCTCTGAGTACATGAGCAGGCAGGTCAGGCCTGGTAATGCACTTAGAGTTTGTTGTTAATGGTCTAGGTTTCCACTCTAATCCTGTTGCATAATCCTTGTCCTCATTGTATCAAGAGATTCTTGGCTTCTCCAGGTTTTGTGTCTATATCCCGGGAAAAGTGAAATGACATTGCCGAACACCAGAAGAGTCCGTACCCAATATATATATTTTAAGATGTTTTCTTCTAAACTCTTCTTCATTACTTACACTTCCATAGCTTGACCAAAACCATGTCACAAAATCGTGTCTAGTAGCTAGTAGAATCTGGAGAGATATTGCTAACTACAATAATTACAACCCATAAATACAGCTTTTTTTTTAAGTGAGAGGGAAGTAGAGAATTACTTTTCAGTAGAAAACTACTCATAACTGCCATAATTGCCTATTCAGAAAATGAAATCATTGAGTTCCAATTAATGACAAGACACTCTTTTAAATGACCATTCTTTACCGTAATGAGAAATCTTCTAAATTACTGATAATCATTGCAAATTATTCTTTGATGGATTTACACAATGGCAGATTACTTACTTAAGGATCTGTCTTCCCTTCAGTTTGGAATTAGAACTTCACAGCTATTTATATGATCACTATGATGGCTGCAGTGTTTTCATGTGGACTCCTCTCTTTGAGTATAGGTTGTCCTGTGTGTGCGTTAGAGGGGAGAAAATCTTTCATGAAAACGGGTTGCCTAGACTCACCCATCCTCAGTAGGCAGCATGGTCGAATGGTCCATAGTTGTGTACCTGTATGTAACAGGTTCTGAAGAATTTTTCAAATTAAAACCAATAAAGCAAGTCAGTGTCTTTCTGAGATTAAAATCATAATGTATATAGGTAATACATATCCAGATAAAAGAGAACCAGTTTGATACACATTGAGAGGTGAGAATGAGCCATTCATTCCTGAGACTTCACTGCAAAATCTGATCTGATTTCTTTGGGTTGTTTAATGTTCTTTCTTTTACCATGTAACATATGATTTTCTTTTTTAGTTTGTGTATTTGATTTTTTTTCCAATTTTGGTCAGTAGATGAAGCAGAAGAGTTTTGACATTTATCCTAGTTAATATTGGTGAACGATTCACATTTTCCTAAATAAAGGAAAAAAAATCGAACATCCTCCTTATCTGGTATAGGCATCAACTAATAAAATCTTGAATGTGATTTGGACTAGGTGTATGTATTCTAAGTTCTGAAAATCCAAAAAGTTAATGGTTTTGTGCTGTATTACCTGAAATAACCTAGGTCATGTAGCAGTAATCAATAGCAAAAATTCTTAGTGGCTTAAAACCATGAATGTTTTTATCCTATGGGTGCATAATTCTGATCCCCACTGTTTTCCTGTTGAGATTCAGACTGACTGAACAAGCTTTATCTGTAATCTCATGGTCTCCCAGAAAGAAGAAAGATGCATGGATGTCCCTGGACTAGCTCTTAAAGCTTTTGTTGGAGAGTGGCATGTGTCATTTTCATACAAATTCCTTAACCAAGAATAGAATAGGACCACTCCTAAATTCAAAATAGCCTCAGAGCAGGGGATCACTGAATACGTTGAGCAGCAATAGAATATTCCGTAAGAACAGAGACTCTGGACACTGCGTAAGTGGAATTCTGACTCTGTCATTTAACAGCAGTGTTACTTTAGACAAGTTAGAAACTGTCTCTGTGCATCACGCTTGCTACTAAAAAGTAAACATAAGTCTGGTCACAGAACTGATACAAGGATTCGATAACATAATGGCTAGGAAATGCCTGGCACAGTACCTGGCACCAAAGCATCAGCGTTTTGAAAATAAAAGCAAGTTATATTGGATTCGACTTTTGATTCAAAATGTGAAAATTGACTTAGATGAAAAGAACACACATGTTCTTATTCTAACCCCGTTCTTTTAATGAAATTGCTACTGGAAGATATTAAGGGCTAAAAGCCTCTGTTGATAGTAAATTGCTTGCCTGAGGCTTTCATTGTCCACTATTCTCTCTGTAGCCTTCAATCTTTTTACTTATTTTCCTAAGACACACTTTGATTAAAATTAAGACTCATCAGCTGCTCTTAAGCTAGAACAGAAAACTGAATGTAACACCCTCGTATTCACGATGTAAAAAATAAAAACACAAGCTGTTACCATGGAAGCCATCTAATCCAATCTCGGACAAAGGCAGGGGTTCATTTTAGTACATGTCCACTCTAAGATGCACAAGTCCACAGCACTGCTTAGGACTTTATTTTACCCTCTGAAAACACTAACATGTTTTCATAATTAGTGCTTGTTGAAGTTTATTAGTTTTCTCTCTCTAGGAAGAAAAAACACTTTAAATTAGTTGTATATTTATAATTGCCAGAGTCAAACGTTTTCCAATTTACTGGATTTATCCGCTCCTATAACATGGTTCAGCCTCTGCACCCGGAAAACTAAAGCAAGCTCTGCCTAAGGGGGACTTCACAGCAAAGTGTCTCTCCAGCCAGAGACCCTGTCACTTTTGCTGTTGTCAGTTTGTGGCCTTTAAGGATCTCACTAGCTGAGGCAATCTCTCTGTCTGCTTTAGGTTTCCTCACTCAGCATTGCTGCTCTTGTTACCTCTGGGAGAAAGGACCGCATATTTTCTCCTACTTTGTAAAGAGGAAAACTTAGCGGCATAATTGTCCATGGATCATCCTTCAGAGTAACTTGGCCAAAGATAGTGGTCTTTCCCAATTTCTTTTCCTCAGTCCAGTGCAGTATACACAGCATTGCAAGAGGCCAGTAGCTTACATTTTACATCCAACAACCTTCCAAATATAACATTTTCTCAAAATCAAAAAGATAAGACAATATGTTTAGCTCGTTTTACTTGAATTTAAAGCAGTTATATCCTGGATAATCTGCTACAATCCTCTATTTTATAAATTTATAAATATTTATGGATTTGTATGATATGTATAAGTTAGTATGAGAACATTGATCCCTGATACCTCAAATTTTGTCTTAAAAATGTAAAGGAAACTATTTCTTATGGTCATCTCATTTAAGATCAAATAATATAAGCTCAGGTTTATAATGTCTTTGAGAAATACAGAATATATGCCTTTTTTTATTTAATTGAGGTTATTCCAGTGTATATCTCTGCAAAGTACATGTGTAGTAAAATTAGCTAAAAATCAAATAAACTATAATTCAACAAAAAGATATGTTAGGGATACGTTTATATTAGGACAAATATTAATCATGACATTTCTCTTTCCTATTTCATGAGAATTAGAATTGGGTTGTGTAGTTGACATATTTATTTTCTGTTTTTATGTCATATATATATAAAATATATATACATTTTATATATTACATGAATTGGACTAGAGATGCACAGAAAATATCATTCGTTTTTATAATTGAGAAAATCTGCAACTTGCTTTTTAATTCTGATCATGGATGTCTTAAATAACAGGACTTAACTTTTTAGCTAGAAGCTTGGGCATTCAGGAAGAAATTATTAGAGTTTAAGAAAAGACTGACTAGGAAAATTGAAAGTAAGATTAAAAAATAGAAAAGGAAAAAGCAAAGATAAATAGCTATCTAATAAAAAATTAAAGATGACATTTGACCTATTAAGTCTCCATGAATAATAATTTTTCAAAGGAAACGACAATAAAAAACTACTGTAAGAGCCAACACTATCTAATTTCCCCATGAAAGTATGAGAGAGACAGCGAGCACTGCAGTTTATCTTTCAGAAATTTCACCAACTCAAATGAGAATACACTGTATTTCTAATTCAGGATGAAGCATTTTAAAGTTCACGCTGGCATTTTAGATAAGGTTCTAGTGGTAGATAAGATAAAGCATAACTGAGGTCAAAGTATTTGTTTTATTTTTAATATACGTAGAGTGCTGGACCCCTACAGAGAATTTGGTTACCTGTGATGAAAAGGGAAAACTTAAGTTTGCAAAGAATACACTTCTTATTTGAGCATAAAGTTAATTATATAGGAAACAATTTTGGATAAAATATGTGAAATTTATTTTAATCTAATACTAAGCTATTTAATATCATTAAATCGTGGATTATATTGTCAATATTTAACAAATACTATTTAGTAGAATTGTACCTTCAAAGTCATAGTTGCCATCAACATGTAACAGGAGACTGATGCTGCTGCCTTGGTACTGCACAGCAGCTTCTCACCCATGCTAAGAAGACCCCACTCAACATCTAAAATAAAATGCCAGTGCTGAATGCATGGCTTGCTCTACTAAGGAAGAGCTATACTGCTCTAAGTAGAGCAGGCAACATTTTTAAATAGGAAGTTTAGGACACGTGGAGCTCAGAGGTGAACTAGGCTCTTCTCTGGTTGGACCATTGTTGATTTGTTACTTGGAGCCTTGTTCATTGGTGTGATTATTGCTGATGGACTGCCATTAGGAAGTGAGGGACTGACTGTCAAGTATATTCACTGAGGCAAGTTGTCATTACTTATTGAACCGTATGAGAGCTGCATGTTTCCATGGATACAGAACAATCAGGCTTTTCCTAAGTTTATAAGAACTTCTTAAATCTCACTGGTGATGACACAGTGAAACACACCAGTTGGAGCATGCTTTGTCCACATGTGAAGCAGAGAAGACGATCTCATTCAGATAACCTAAATTGTACCCAGGAAACAGAAGCAGATAATTCAACTGTCCTCACAATAAAGCTTTTGGCCTTTTAGGTCCTATCATGTGATAAGTTAATTGCATTAACAACTACAATTCCTTAGCACTTGGAATATGGCTACAGACTGGCCCACTAGAGAATGAAACACATGGAGGAGGGGTAAGTTACTTTAGTTGTCCCATCTGAGGCCATTCAGCATGAGCAAGATGATAGCCAACCACCAGATAGATATGTGGGTCAACCCATCCAGATAAGTAGAACCAACTTAAAGACCTGGATCTGCCTGTGAACACATGAGCACAAGAGGTTAGCCAAGCCAAGCCCAGATCAGGACATATTGAGGAAAATGAATACTTCTTCCTGTATGCCACTGAGGCTTTGTGAAGTTTGCTTCCCAACATTATTTAGGCAGTAAAAGGATACAGGAGGAACAGAAAGGACAGGTGAGGATACCGAGTGCCATTATTACGATTTACTACAAATGTGAAATTAAATACTGGATTCTTCCCATCTGGTTGAACCACTGGGAATGGCTTCACATGGGAAAAGAATTTCAAGTAAAGTCCAAATAATAGGTAGAAATTTAATAGACGTATGATTTAGAATATAAAATGAAATAAGCAGTGACATAAATTAATGTAAAAAAAAAAATCTCAAGAACAGTGACCAGAGGCATTTTATTGAGTTTAGAGTAAGTGTATAGTATTGACATTCAAACTGATGAACTTTTATCTTGGATTCCAGGAAGGGGCTAGAAAATAATAGTATTGTGAAAATAGAAACTATGGATCTTGGCAATTCAATGGATGTGAGTGAGGCTACAGAATACATGAGGCAAAAATGTTTTCACAGTGTTATGGCTGAAATGGCAGCAAAAATAAGGTCAAAAAAAGCTTTATAAAGAAAACATGACTTAAGACATTTTAAATATACAGTTGACCGTTGAACAAGGCAGGAGTTAGGGACACTGACACATCCAAATCTAAGTATTTAACCAACCACAAATCGTATAGCAATGAAATATTTACTATTGGAAAAAAATCCTAACTTAAGTGGATTCATACAGTTCAGAGTAGAGTTCTTCAAGGGTCAACTGTATATGTTTATCAAATTAGATTATGTCTTAAAATTTACCTGAAAAATTCTTACATCCCCTTCAATATAAATTTTTTCTGGGAGAATATGTAGGTAAAAGAGAGTAAACCCTTCACCAGTCAGCCTCAGCAGAGATTTTGAGAGGGCTGGTTGGTAGGGACCATGAGCTGGTAGGCTGGCCTGGGTTCATGGGCTGAAACTCTTGGAGGTGATGGATATGGTTATGGTTTCCCAGACTTATCTCTAAACTCATCAGGTTTAGACATTAATAATGTACAGCTTTTTTGTATGAAAATCATATCACAATAAAGTGGTTTAAAGAAAGAAAAGGTAAGCACCATGTACTGTTAAGTATGGGTAGGATTAATTATCTTGGTATCATTTAAATAATTCAACAAGTTATTTGTTGATCAGTTACCAAATAATTTACATTCTGTAACAACAAAGATAAATGGAATACAATCCATTTATTCGATCTGATAGGGTAGGTGAGGTTTCAATTAGCCATTTAAAAATGCAAAGTAATATATAATTAATGGAAAAATGCTTGGTACACATGGAAAATATAATCTGAGGTCAGATAAACATAGAATAGCATAGCTTAATACTATAAAATTGGGGATACTTCAGGTAATATTCAAATAAGAACTTGAAGGGTGTATTTGATTAAGCAAGGACGTGAGACATTCCAAACATTCAAGAAAGGCTTAGATCCAGACAGGCCATTTTTCTGGAGTACCTAATAATGAAAATTATCGAAGTCTTATAAGAGAAATGAAGTAGAAAAACAACATTGTCTGAAAGGCTGAGGTTTAAAATTAAACTTTGTTTTATTTTTTAAGAGCAAATGAAAAATAATAATCAGAACTTCAAAGTCCATATTGATAATTAGGTTAAATATACATGGAAATTGGAACATATTTTAAATATCAACTAATGCTTGGTATATTTTACATAAATCTATTTAAAAGCATTCAGAAAATTACTGTTTTGTTTTCAGTTAATAGACCCAGCATATTTTAGTATTATACAAATATAACTATTTTATACACTTAATCTTCAATAAACAACGTCTTTGCTTTATAAATTTACCTTTTTAATGATCTTGGCTTCAACTGGAAAGAAGATTAATTCATTAATATATTTAAGCTGTTTGGCTTTGTTCACTGATTAATATTAAAAGTCCATGCAGTAATGTTGCATTTATGATACATGGATTGTATCTTTCTTTAATAAATAACTTATTTTCAAAATCATGTAGCACAGTGACTAGAATTCAATATTTGCCAAATTATTACCCAAGTCCTATAATCCTGATATTTCAATATTTTTTAGCTCTAGTTCTCTAGTTTGGCAGATGATTAAAAATTTCCATTGTTTCCTTGACTTAAACTTTTTGTTTGCAGGAAATCACACATGGGGATAGAAGGAAAATATCTAAAGTAGCCTTTTTTCCCCCATGAAAACACCCTTTTATGTGCCTGCCTAAAGAGGAAGTGAGGTCATACCTGTTCACCTCTCTTTGTCCCCAGGGAAAATGCCCAGGAAGCACTCAGTGCTAGGGAGGAGAGGCTAGGCTAGATAGTCTCCATCTCTAAAATTGGATGATGTGAAATTGCTTTTCTATAATTGTGTGAATGCATTTTTTAGAAATATTAGAGCGTGATGGCTCCTGTTAGACCCCTAGCCTGGGAACCTCCATATGCCGTGGGAGTGGCCCTAGAAAAAGGCAAAAAGACAAAAAAAAAAAAGAAATATTAGAGCGAGATGGATGAAATTTGAAAACAAATAAGTTTTTGCCCAAATAATCTGTGTTTGACTAGTCATCTTTAACAAGTGAATGGCATAATATGAATCTCATATATTTAAAAATGTGTAACAATTATTCTCATCAGGCAAATTCTGAATATTTTTCAGAATTCATATTAACATATTGTTGTGTACTGTCTTTCATTACATAAAAATTTTTATGACATTAGAGATTCAACACAAATGTGATGTTGAGCACATCTGAGACATTTTTGTACCTGTAGTAATCAGTTGGCTCTTACAGATTTGCTAGATACCATACATCTATATCTAAATTTCTTTATCTCCATATTTCTAGCTTTCTAATCTTTAACTTAAAATGGAAAAAAATGGAATTCATAGTTATCTTAAAGAAAACTCTTCAGTAAAAAATTCAGCCTTGAAATGCATTTATTTTTTTCCAGTGAACGAGTTGTTCACAATCCTCAAATGTTATGCTGCTCTTATCCATTAGTCTCAAAGACATTCCAAGCAAGGACATACTTCAAAGGAGTTCTCACCTTTCAGTAATGCATAGTTCAGGTTATTAGTTCAATGGTATCATAAATATGGCAGATCATGATGAAAATTATTTTAAAAATTGTGACATTTATGTGGCTGTCTCATGAATTTACAATGTGTCAGAAAATAACGCTAAGTGAATTATTAAAATAAACTAATGTATTGAGAACTTAACAGAAGAAAAAAATAGTGTCTTTGCCAGAGAACTCCATGAAAATGAATAAAATTAGTATATATGTATCCCAGGAAATAGGGCATAATCAGATTTAACCAAATACTCAATAGCAGAAGGCTATACACACAAAAGATCTATTCAGTTCTTTATTCAAAACGTTGTTACTGAGGCTGCAAAGTTTTCCAGATAGTTTACTAAGATGTAGAAAAGAGAGAAGGAAAACATGGTTATCTCGCTTTTTTTTCTTTTTTTTTTAGGGCCACACCCGAAGCATATGGAGGTTCCCAGGCTAGGGGTGGAATCAGGACCTGCAGCTGTAGGTCTACACCACAGCCACAGCAATGCCAGATCTGAGCCACATCTGCAACCTACACCACAGCTCACAGCAACACCACGCCTTTCACCCACTAAGCGAGGACAGGGAACGAACCTGTGTCCTCATGAATGCTAGTCAGATTCATTTCCGCTAGCCATGACAGAAATTCTGAAAAATATGGTTCTCATATGTAATAGTGTCATTATAAGACATGGATGTGGAGTTCCCATCGTGGCACAGTGGAAAGAAATCCAACTAGGAATGATGAAGTTGAGGGTTCAATCCCCAGCCTCATTCAGTGGATTAAGGATCCAGCATTGTCGTGGCTGTGGTGTAGGTCATAAATGTGGCTCGGATCCTGTGTTGCTGTGGCTGTGGCGTAGGCCGGTGGCTGTAGCTCTGATTTGACCCCTAGCCTGGGAACCTACATATGCTTCAGGGGTGGCCCTAAAAAGCCAAAAAAAAAAAAAAAAAGACATGGATGAAATAGGAAAAAAAAAGCACTAAACTATAAAAGGCTATAATTGATATACGCACAAGAAATTATTTATATCCAGTGATTGCTTAGGTAAACCTGTGCCTAAATCTGTGGGCAAGAGTCAGGGCGTTTTTTCAGAGTTCTTTGCGTTGGATGACCAGGTTGACAGAGCAGAGGGAAAAATATTTATAAAGGTGTAGAGCAACTGAATAATTTGGGTTATTTAAGCAAAGTGTGTTTGTGTGTGTGTGTGTGCGTGCACGTGTGCATGCATGGATGCAAATGGGCAAATGTGTAAGATGTGGGAGGAAGAGAAAATAAAATCTCTGGCTTAATTGGTAGGCAAATAAGCATAACAGACTGTTACATGTTCGATGATAATGAACTTAGAAACCATCCTATAAACCCTAGGGATCTAGTGGATACTTGAGATCATAAGATCAGCGTGTTCTGATATGTATTCCAGTTGGATACCTTCAGCAGAAAACTTGGATTTTAGGATAACAAACTTTGAATAAGGAGGGTGAAATGATAGGAGACTATGGAAGCAGAGAGAAAATGGGCTTAGGCAATATCAATGGTGGTCTTGACAAAGAGCACCAACCAAAATGAAAGTTAAAAACTGTGATTTATCTAGGGACTGAGAAAGGAACATCTTCAGTAGTCACCAGTTCCTGACTAAGGTAAAGAATAGACAGTAGATCCATTCATTAAGTTTGGACATACAAAAAAAAGAGGAGAGATTATTTGTATAATAGCTGACTTTAGGATGCTAGTAGGATGCAGCACTAAAAATAGCCAGGAACAGTGGCATTCATATATGTGCTCAGGAGTTGAAGCGCATTCTGCAATAGAAATACAGATTTTTATGTAGATACAGATTTATAAAATACATGATAATTAAACTCATTTATGTGGATAAAATTTTCCATGGAAACTGCATAGAAAACAGAGTATGGTCCACCAAGCAAAGCCAACATTTAGGGGCTGAGAGAAGAAAGAGAAAACCATAAAACAACCTGAGAATATCCAGTTCTAAATTTTTTTCACTTTTTTTTTTTACTGAAGTATGGTTGATTTACAATGTGTTAATTTCTGCTACACAACAATGTAGTTCATTTTATATATATATATGTGTGTGTGTGTATATATATTATACACATATATAATGTAGTCCTTCTTAAAAATATTCTTTTCCATTATGGTTTATCATAAGATATTGAATATAGTTCTCTGTGCTGCACAGGAAGATTTTTTCTTGTCCTCTTCTTATATAATAGCTTATATATCTGCTAATTCCAACTTCCCACTCCATGCCTCCCTCAGACCCCTCCCCCTTGGCAACCATAAGTCTGGTCTCTATGTCCATGAGTCTGTTTCTGTTCTGTAGATAGGGTTCATTTGTGTGACGTTTTAGATTCCACATATAAGTGATATCATATGGCATTTGTCTTTCCCTTTATGACTTCATTTAGTATGAAAATCTCTAGTTGCATGCATGTTGCTGCAAATGTCATTACTTTGTAATTTTTATGGCTGAGTAGTACTCCATTATATATATATACCACAACTTCTTAATCCATTCTTTGGTTGACGGACATTTAGGTTGTTTCCTTATCTTGTCTGCTGTGAATAGTGCTGCTGTGAACATAGGGGAACATGTATCTTTTTGAGTTATAGTGTTGCCTAGATAAATGCCCAGGAGTGGAATTGCCGGATCATATGGTAGTTCTTTATTTAATTTTCTGAGGAACTTCCATACTGTTTTACATAGTTAAGTTGTACCAACTTACATCCCCACCAACAGCGTAGGAAGGTTCCCTTTTCTCAACATCCTCTCCAGCATTTGCTCTTTGTAGAGTTTTTAATGATGGGCATTTTTTTTTTCTTTTTAGGGTCACACCTGTGGCATATGGAAGTTCCCAGGTAAGAGGTCAAATAAGAGCTACAGCTGCTGGCCTATGCCACAGCCACAGCAATGTGAGATCTGAGCCGAAGTCTGCGACCTGCACCACAGCTCACGGCAACACCAGATCCTTAACCCACTGAGCGAGGCCAGGGATCGAACTGGCAACCTGATGGTTCCTAGTCAAGTACATTAATCACTGAGCCATGAAGGGAACTCCTTGCCATTTTGACAGATTTGAGGTGGTACCTCATCATAGTTTTGTTTGCATTTCTCTAATAATGTGCTATGTTAAGCATTTTTTCATGTGTGTGTGCTGACCATCTGTATGTCTTCTTTAGAAATATAACTGTGTCTTCTGCTTATTTTTCAGTTAGGTTTTTTGGTTTATTGTTACTGAGTTGTATGATCTGCTTATGTATTCTGGAAACTAAGCCCTTGTCAGTCTCATCATTTGCAAATATTTTCTCCCATTCTGTAGATTGTCTTTTTGTTTGTGGTTCCTTTGCTGTACTAAACCTTGTAAGTTTTGTTAGGTCCAATTTGTTAATTATTATTTTTTTATTTCTATAGCCTTGGAAGACTGACCTAAGAAAACATTGGCAAGATTTATGTCAGAGAATGTTTTGCCTATAATTTCTTCTAGGAGTTTTATGGTGTCATGTCTTATGCTTCAGTCTTTAAAACAGTTTAAGTTTTGTGCATGCTGAAAGTGCATTGATTAATTTATATTCTGCCATCAGACTGTCCAGCACTACTTGCTGAACAGACTGACTTTTACCATTTTGTATTATTGTCTTCTTTGTTGAAGAATAATTGACTATAGGTGCCTGGGTTTATTTCTGGGCTATTCTGTTCCATTGATCCTTTTGTCTGGTTTGTGCCAATACCATGCTGTTTTTATTACTATAGCTTTGCAGTATTGTCTGAAGTCTGGGAGGGTTATGCCTCTTGCTATGTTCTTTTTCTTCGGGATTGCTTTGGCAATTCTAGGTCTTATGGTTTCATATAAATTTTAGAATTATCTGTTCTAGTTCTGTGAAAACTGTCATGGAGAAGGATCATATTAAACCTGTAGATTGATTTTGGCAATGGGGCCGTTTTAATAGTATTAATTCTTCTAAGAGTGTAGGATATCTTTCCATTTATTTAAATCATCTTCGGTTTCCTTTATTAATGTTTTATAGTTCTCAGCCTATAAGTTTTTCACCTCTTTGGTGAAAGACTTAAGTATTGCTAAGTATTTTATTTTGGGTGAGATTTTTTAAAGTATTATATTTTTATATTCCCTTTCTTATATTTCATTTTGTGAAATATAAGAAATTCAACTGATTTCTGTAAAGAAATTCAACTGATTTCTGTTGAATTTCTGTTTGAATTCTGTTTGTGTAAAGAAATTCAACTGATTTCTGCTGAATTTCTGCTTGAATTCTGTTTGTGAAAAGAAATTCAACTGATTTCTGCAGGTTATTTTTGTATCCTCTACCTTGCTTAATTTGTTAGTTCTAGTAGTTTTTGTGTGGAGTCCTTGGGTATATAGTAGTCCTTTGCTGTATATAGCATCATGTCATCTGCATATAATGACAGTTTTACATCTTCCCTTCCAATTTGGATATCTTATTTATTTTTCTTATCTGCTGTTGGTTAGGACTTCCAGAATAGAGGAGGTGAGAGTGGGTATCCTTGACTTGTTCCGGATTTTGTCAGGAAGGCATTCAGCTTTCCA
Organism: Catagonus wagneri; assembly: GCA_004024745.2. Taxonomy (NCBI): domain Eukaryota; kingdom Metazoa; phylum Chordata; class Mammalia; order Artiodactyla; family Tayassuidae; genus Catagonus; species Catagonus wagneri. The sequence goes on from PVHT020000061.1 coordinate 2,253,068, forward strand.
TTATGAGTATTATGTTGGCCATGGGTTTGTCATAGATAGCTTTTTAAAATATTGAGATATGTTTCCTCTATACCAACTTTGGTGAGAATTTTCATCATGGATGGATGTTGAATTTTGTCAAGTGGTTTATTTCTGCATCTATTGAGATAATTGTGTGGTTTTCGTCTTTTGTTTATGCGGTGTTGTCAAATTGATTGAGTTGCATGTATTGAACCATCCCTGTGAATTTGGGATGAATCCCACTTGGTTGTGATGTATGATTTTTTTTTTTAATATGTTGTTGGATTCAGTTTGCTAATATTTTGTTGAAAGTTTTTGCATCTAAATTCATTAAAGTTATTAGCCAGTAATTTAATTTTTCTGGTGTCATCATTTAGTTTTGGTATCAGGGTGAAGGTGGCTTCATAGAATGTTTCTGGGAGTGTTGCCTTCTTTTCACCTTTTTTGGAAGAGTTTAAGGATTGGTAGATGTTCTTTGTATGTTTGGTAGAATTTGCCTGTGATGCCATCTGGGCCTGGACTTTTGTTTGTAAGGAGATTTTAAATTATAGAATCTATGTCACTTCTAGTGATTGGTCTGTTCAAAGTATTTATTTCTACTTGATTCAATTTTTGTGGGCCATATGTTTCTAGAAAGTTGTCAATTTCTTCTAGGTTGTCAAATTTGTTGGTAATTCCTTACGGTGTTTTATATTTCTGCAGTATTGGTTATTTTGTCTCCTTTTTCATTTCTCATTTTATTTCCACAAGCAGCTTGGGTCTTTAACAGCACTGCCTGCTGTTTTTTTTTTTTTTCTTTAATGTACATTCTACCCAGTTTAGTTTGTTTCCACAGATAAAGTGCAAAAATAAGAACATTTTATAAGAGGTATTTATGTGAATATCTGAGAAAGAGCAAAGGAAGAATGAAAACAAGCATTCAGCAAAAAAATTAAGGTCAAGCACTTTCCTGCTAATATTGAGTGTTCATGTAACATCTAGCCTATGATCTTTCTTAATCTATTTGCTCTATAATGACATTAATATCACACATCTCTGCCTGTCTCTTGTAATAATGCCTTTGTCTCTTAGTTGAAAAATTAACACTGTCACTTTAATATAGGAAACACCACACATCAAATATCATTTAACATGTATGACTACATATTATGGGCACATTTCTACTGAAAATATAGGTCAAATGACCCCTGGTAAAATTAAATATATATAACTGTATAATTTAATATTCCATGAAACATTTTGCATCAAAGTGTGTTGGAGATAGACCTTGTTTTGATTTAATATTATATGTATAAAAACCTGTAAATAATAAATAAAAGGATTCACAGAAGAACTGTGAAATACAGCCTAATAACAGTTATAAAACTGTGTGATATCTGGAAAATATATTTCCAACCCTGCAAACAGCCTATGAAAGTCTATGAAAGGCAAAATTGACTTGGTGAGAAATATCAAGCCTATAATTAAAGATGTCGCAAAGGATATTTTACATGCATATATATCATTTCCTTTATGAGCGCCTATCATTGTGATTTGAATTACATAATAATAATGAGTACTGATTGCAAAGCCCAGAAGACTGGTATTTCAGAAGTGGGCAACCCCTCCTTCTTAAGGCTGGTTGGGATATTGTCCTAAATTTTATAGAAATATAGAACAAGTTAGGAAAAATACAAGATGGTTCATAAAAAAAGACATGGATGGACTTCTGTGTCTTGTTTAAAGCGATGGGTTTTAGTGGCAATAGGATTTCAATTAGCTAAATGTTTAGAGTTGATTTTTTGGAGAAACAAGGATGAGGACTGGGGGAAGTTGAGAAAGATCTCAAAGCAGGAAGGAGAAATAGGTCATCAAAATATCCAGGGAAATAGGATCTAGAGTTACGGAATAAGAGCAGAAAAACGTGAGTCTAACACACGCCCCACACTGCAAAGTAACAAGGGTGTCAGCGTGTCTGGAGCAGGCAAAAGGAGGAGGTATGATATAAAACATGTCAGTGATGTAGTGGGGGCAGAAATATAACCAAATCAGGAATGCCCTTTACTCTCAAAGAAATGGAAAGCAATAAAATAGTTTTGAGCAGAGAATTAATACCATCTGCCATCTATTGGTAAAGTAACTCTGGTTGATTTGTTGAAAATAGAGAATAAAAATCAAGAGTAGAAAAGAGCTGACCCCCATCCTGGGCACTCCCTACACCACAGCTCAGCCAAAAAAGAAAAAAAAAGTACAAAAAAGGATACTGGTTATAAATCTGTGGTAGTAATCCAGTGAGAGTTACTGGTTAATTTGTCTAGAATGCTAATGATGGAGGTGGTGGTCAGTGGTCAGTATCACACATATACACATAAACACATGCACACAATTTTTTTTTTCATTTTTAGGGCCACGCCTGAGGCTTATGGAAGTTCCCAGGCTAGGGGTCCAATTGGAGCTGTAGCTGCCAGCCTATACCACAGCCAGAGCAATAGCAGATCCCAGCCATGTCTGTGACCGACACCAGAGCTCACAAAAATCACTTTGCAATGTGGGGCGTATGTTAGAGTCAGGTTTTTTGCTCTTATTCCATATCTCTAGATCCTATTTCCCTGGATATTTTGATGACCTATTCCCATATTTCCTTCAAGTTCTCTGCTTGATCAGAAAATCCTTCCCTCATTCTCTTCTATGTTCCATTTATCATGAATTGCCTCTTAATTTCAAACCATCATTTATTGCTTGGTCTATGAAAATGGATCTGGGCCCCTTTAATTCCTGTCCCCGTCTAGTCAGTGGTCTGTTAATTTTTGTTAATAAAGAGCACTGGAGAGGCACAGAGGAAAGGAATTTTGCTTCTGAGTTGTGCTGTGCCTCTAGTTGCCTCCTGACCCTGGTATGCTACCCGCAGAAGCACGTGGCTCGCACAGTGCATGCAGCATCTTCACTACAACTTTGGGACCAACTCTCAGCAGCCTGCACCTCCCCCAAGAGAGATTTTGTTGTAAAGTACCTTGGGTTGAAGTTTTCCCCAGCATTTTAAAGGACAGATTTCCTGCACATTCTACTGGTGTGACACCAAAGCTGTGTCTGCTTTTCAGTGATCCACAGCCATACCCTCTCCAACAGGGACTGGACTACAGTCCTGGCCCAGGTAGGAGAGGACTCTTCTGTACTCAGCCTTGAGGGGAGGGGCTGCTACATGCTACATCTACAATTTCTATATTCTCTATTTTTCTTTACTTCCTAGTAGCCAATTCCTTGTTACTCTAATCCCCTCCCATAATTAAAAGTTTTTAAAATATTGATCTATTTAATTTAAAAAATTTTTTTGTTCACGCCCAGGGCATGCAGAAGTCCCTGGGCCATGGATGGAATCCACACCACAGCAGTGACCCAAGCCACTGCAGTGACTATACCAGATCCTTAATCTGCTGACCCACCAGGGAACTCTATAGTTAATAACTCTTGAATTTGAGCCTTTGTTTTTAAAATAATTATGGGGTTACTGTCTGCTAATGAGAAAGACTTTTCTTGACCACATTCTGTAAAATATCAATCTTCACTCATATAATTTTTATTAGTCTAATTCCTTTTGCTTTGTCTTCAAGACAATTACCATCATTTTTCCATATATCTGTGTATTGTCTGCTCCTCTCTCATATAATAGAAAGCCCATTAAATATAAGTACGTAGTTATTTTTATTACTGTACCCATTGTACATAGAACAGTGTCTGATATTTAATAGATATTAAAGTTATATTTGACCTTCCACACTGCTGACAATGAATTGACAATGAAGAACCACCGTGAACCTTATCAATTTTTTAGTTCATGCTGAAGAATTTAGGTTTCTTTTTTGTATATCAATTAATTCAAACTTAATATTCTCCAAAATACAGAGATTAATACTACAAGATAAACTCAAACTGCAACAGGTATTTTCTAGGTAGGAGACCAAACACCAAAGGGAATCCTTTCTTCTAACATCTTTTGATATGTTAAAATTTCACTGAAGTGGAAATCTAACACTTAAATATGTAATCTCTTTGCCATCCTACTGTATAGCACTGGGAACTATCACTTTTGATGGAGCATGATAATGTGAGAAAAAATATATGTGTATGTGTGACTGGGTCACCTTGGTGTACAGTAGAAAATCGACAGAACACTGTAAACCAGACATAATGGGAAAAAAATCATTAAAATTTAAAAAGTTATATTTGAGAGAATGAATCAATACTGTCCAAGGATTACACCTGGAAAATATGTAAATCAGATAATCATAATGCCATTGTGATGGATGTTAGGGATAATGACACATATAAACATAGCCTATTTTAAAAATCTATTGGTAATAAAATATTTTACGCAATATTAAGATTTTTCTAAGTGTATAACACAATGATTATTGTAAAGTAAGAATTGTCTTTTGATATTATATTAACATAAAGAACATGAAAAAGTTAATAAATTCTTGATAGAAACTAATTTAACCTATAGCATTATTTAAGATGCCAACTTTAATTCTTCAAATTATAAATTTCTTGAAGGTTTACTTTTTCAGGGACTTGTGTTGATTTTTTTAGTACTGTAAAGATGCTAACTGAGAAAGGTGTCTGATTAGGCACTGTAATTTTACATCAGGTTGTTAATATAGAAAACATTTCCTTTAAAATGTGGTTTATGATCAATCAGATATATTACTGTGATAACAAATTTCTTTGGGAGTTCCCAGCTCTTTAGTGATTGACAGTGACCAAAAAGTTTCTGAATTTTTAATATGTGTTTAGCCACAACTGTCATGGCATGGGAAAAAAGTCCCTTTTTAATCCTATACATTTATTAGACTTCCTTCCCCACAATTACATAGAAGAGATCACATAAAATTTAATAGAGACCAAATGCAGTCTTCAATATATATAAATTTAAAAAATAACGCATTTGTCTTATCTTCAATGGCATACTTTATTGGTTATTTTGTTTATAATGTCAAAGCAACTGCATTTTGGAAATCCTGAGATTACTAAAAAATTGGGTTCCTTTTTCTATTTGACACCCTGTAGAATAAATTGAGAAGTCAGTCACTTTTGAGGATTCATCCTACATGTTTACGCATAGCACTGAGGCACTCAATCATCTCATAAGAATATATAAATGTGTATTTATTCCTGACATTTCTGGTTCACAGAGTTGAAGTTTAAAAACAAATTAAATTTCAAAGCTTCAAAGGCAGAATGACATTCATTCTCACGCTACTGAAGCTACATCAGTAGTAACTGAAGAAGAAAATGGTAATGCAGTTGTCAGGGACCCCTGAGCAATAAGGATTCAGCAGCCTTCTTAGTGGAAAAGACTATTGAGTCATAACTTTAATAACTTGCACATAGCTGGTTTTAATTAGTCCTTGGCAGATTGGATGATCTCTATAAAGCATTTAAAGAATATTTACATGCTGTTAGGCCACTGAATAGTACCCACGAGTGACACACCATTTCCTCTCTTCCTGGAAAAGCACAACTTATTCCAGGATATACAAGGAAAAGTCCAATTAAATCTCTAACCTTGGTATTTGTAGGCTTTCCTCAGCTTCCTAAAGTCCAGCTTCTTCTAAGCAAATAGACTATATATTCATACTTCAATTTTTATTTCAGTTTCTTAATACTCTTTTCAATACTTGTCACTTGGTAATCTTTTCTCTAGATTTTCTGTCACTAAAATAAAAACAATTCTTTCTACTTTGCATTATATCATATTGCTGTCTTTATCATATCAATTTTAAAGATTAATATTATTGAATTTATATGAAATTTAGATGGGTTTAAGTATGTGTGGAATTGATTTTCCTATGATCGTTTTTGTTTTAACTTTGCTAGTGTGATATCATTTTAATGTATTTTTTAAACCGGTGATTTTAATCACCTCTCATGCCAAGACCATATTCAATTTAGTATTTATGTCTTTACCATTCCTCAAAGCAAAAGTTAATGCATAGTAAAATCAAACAGAACAAAACAAGAATAACCAATACAACAGAGAACCACCATTGGAAAAAAAAATCTTAAAATATCTTGCTGCAAATATTTCTTTTACCAAAACTTTCCTTCATGGAGTTTTCAATATTCTCTCCAGTCCCTGCACTCTATGGAGAGTTTCTGAAGTTAGTCTAAATTTTATAGAAAAAATAATAATAAAAATAAAATCACTTCAAAATTCTTTAAAATGTGTGTGCTTCTAAAACAGCTCTATATTTTCTAAATATTTTAATTGGATGTACGTAGGACTCTTCAGTTTTATTCATTTAAATTTTTATTGAAATGTAGTTGGTTGACAATGTGTTAATTTTAAGTATACAGTAAGGCAATTCAGTTATATATACACACATATACATATATATACATCTATATTTTCTTAGATTCTTCTTCATTATAGAGTATTGTAAAATAGTGTAGCGTCCTGTGCTACACATTAGGTCCTTGTTGTTTATCTATTTTATGTATAGTAGTGTGTATCTGTTAATACCAAATTCCTAATTTATAACTCTACCTTTTCCTTTTTAATAACCCATAAGTTTGTTTTCTATGTCCATGGTTCTATTTGTTTTTTGTAAATAAGTTTGTGAAATATTTTAGATTCCACATATAATTATATAGTATTAGTCTTTTTCTGTTTTACTTCACTTAGTACCATAATATCCAAGTCTATCTATGTCACACAAACGGCTTTATTTCATTCTATTTTATGGCCAAGTAATATTACATTGTATATATGTTGCACCTCTTCTTTATTCATTCATCTGTCAGTAGATGCTTAGTTTGCTTCACGTCTTGTCTATTGTAAATAGTACTGCAAAGTGTGCCTGTATCTTTCTGAATTATAGTTTTCTCCGGATATATGCCCAGGAGTGGGATTACTGGGTCATGTGGTAGTTCTACTGTTAAATTTCTAAGGAAACTCTATATGGTTTTCCATAGTGACTGCACCAATTTACATTCCCAGCAACAATGTAGGAGGATTCCTTTTTCTGTACACCTTCTCCAGCATTTATGGTTGGTAGACTTTTCAATGATAAGGCCATTCTGACCAGTGTGGTGATACCTCACTGTAGTTTAGATTTGCATTTCTCTAACAGTCAGTGATGTTGAGTGAGATGCCTTGTTTAGATCTGAGTGGAGACATCTATTTGCGTTTCTGTATATTGATAGGGAGTTGAGAGAAGAAGTATGGACCAAAGTTAAGTATTTGAGAACTATGTGCATGAGATGATGTTTAAAGTTATGTGAATGTATAGTAACATGCATGGTAAGAGCATATGTAGAGAAGTCAGAACTGAATTCCAACTTCAGAGTGGACAAAAAAAAGGCTATAAAGTAAGAAGGAAAAAATCAAAACAAGGTGGAAACTAATGAAGACAGTTTAAGATGGCAAGAGTGATCAATTGTGATAAATGATTCTGTTAAGTCCAGTAAGATATATCCTGATGATTGACCATTGAATTTAACAATTTCATGACCATAACTGACCCCTAAAAGATTGTTTCTGTGAATATGGGGGTAAATTTAAGATAAATTTCAGGGGGGAAGAATACACTGGAGACAGTAATTTAGTAACCGTCCAACTATAAATAGGGAGAGTAGCTCTCGATAATAGTGATGGACCATGGGAGATAAAGTAGGTAAACAAGGGAGGAAGAATTCAAGTGGAGGTAGAGGAAAAAATGGTTAAAGATAGCTGAGTCAATAGACTGGTGGTCCTGGTGTCCTCCAGTAAGTTTTGAAGTAAGAGGAAGAGAGGGGTGATCTGGAAAGATAGAGATATTGGTCAAAAGGAGAGATCCTAAAAATCAGTATTATGGGGAAGGGGAAGTTACAGATAAAAACAAGACTTCATGTAGGACCAGAGTGTTGGCTAAGTCAAACAGAGACATAATTATGGTTAAGAGGAAACAGGGAACTGAGACGTGCTTATGCTGATAGACTCGTCGATGTTACTGAAAAAAAATGTTTTGAGATCTGGGATATAAAAAATTTTGAGTAATAGTTTGATCATATGCTTTGCATATAATTAAATCACAGAAGAGTGGTATAATTAATGTTATGAATCAGATTTCTCTTGGGGTAAAGAATGAAAATTTACCTTTCTCATATGTATCTTAAATGATTAATGTGCAAACCAATAAACTTCCAGTGCATTTGCTTCTGCAACAGTTGCTGAATTATTTTAAATCGGCCAACAAAGTTTTGGGGATGGATATGGTTGCAAGGCAAATATATTTAATAACGTAAGCAGACAGATACAGATACACACATATGTAAGGACAGTGAAGTTCTTACCATTTCATTGTTGTTGTTGCATAGAATTATTTTTTCATTTGTTATAGTTTCCCCAGAAAGTTGAAAGCCATAAAAATGTTTAGTGAAAATGGAAACAAGGGAGAGTAAAGATTCTGTTCAGAATTTCTACTGCAAATAATCCTTGGGCCTGCATTTCCTAAAGTTCTTTCTCTTCATTTTTAAATTTTTGCTTTTATAGAATAGATTTCCATTAAAATTGTTTTCATTTAAACTTAGAATCTTAAATCCAAAACACATTTTTTACCATTAACGTTGAAGCATGAGACGAATTATATGATGGCAGAAGAGCTATCCAAAATGGTAATACATTTAAAGTCGTTTTCCAGAATGTAATTGCAAAATTCTTATTATTACAGAATACACATTTTCGTAATGTTGAATTTAATATGATTTTATTCATGAAAAATGATATTAGCTATAGAGTAATGAAAAATGTGCAAAGCATTGATCAGACATGCACTGGAATATGTTACCATTTCAAGCTTAGCGACAGTGAAATAGCTGGGACCCAGAGCCAGGCTGTCTGATTTGGATCCCCTTTATCATTTAGTGTATCACATCGGGTGGTTACCTCTATTTGCTTTAGTTTCGTCATCTATAAAATGGAAATAATTGCTTTCCATCTCATTGACTTCTTATGAGTAAAGTTAAAATACATAAAACATTTAGTTTGCTAGTAATAAAATACTGTTTATTTCATTAGTATTCATTTTCACAACAACCTTGCCAGTTGGGTATTTATTTTTCTCCTCTGTAAGTATTGCACAGAGGAGGACATAACTTTTCATGGTATTCAAAGAATTTATACAGACTGATACATAACTAAATGAGAAAGTCAAGATTCAGCTTTGAATTCTGCCTGACTCCATCTCTGTGCTCTTTGCACTGCAACCTGTGATTCGCATGGTCACATGTTTGTAATAGCATTTCACTTAGATTGCAGCTTAGATCTGAAGGATAAAACTGTATTATGTTTAGGTAACGTAAGAACATGAAGAAAATTCTAGAAAAAAATTTATAATAATATCTTAAGATGTTTAAATTTAGAAATCTCAATGTGTGATATTTAAATTGAGAACAGATGGTACATATAGGTTAATGTTTTAAATACTGCATATACAGTGTTACTGAAGTTACTAGGGAAATGTGCCAGATTAATCTTTGACTTATGAGATAGTAGGAGAAGAGGTCTTAGGAAATTGATGAGTAAAAAAATGAACTATTGGAAACTCAGTCTTTTTAAAACCAGTTTGGAGGACATATTAAGAATTTATGAAATTGTGTTTTAGGAAGAAGCCTACATTCAGATTCAAAAAAGAACATTTGGGTATAATGCTTGAAGATCTCGATGTTTACATAAAATTCAAGAAATATCCTTATGTTTTAAAAACAAGTCATTTAAAAATAGAAATACATGGCTAAATTAAATAAGTAAATATGAAAATAAAATATGAAAATGGTGCTGTATTTACTCTGGGAAAATTATCACTAATTCTCTATAAAAGAGGTGATAACATTGCCAAATTCAACCTGCTATTGAAGGATTAAGAAAACTAGTTGTATTTCTTTCAATTATGATAAGATAAAGTATTTTGAGAATATTTAAGTTACATGGTATTACATATGATCATGATAAAATGCTGTTTTATTCTCACTGTGCTCCACTGTTTATACTCACTATTATTATTTGGAATTCCAATCATTGACCTTAAGCCAGTAAGCCTCAACCCTGGATTTCTTCTGATTCCTCCTCTATAAGAGAATGGCATATATAAAGAGCCTAAATTAGGGTTTCTGTTTCTGCCAAGATGGAGGATTTGATAGTATCAAAACTCTTCCCATTAAGGTACAGTTAAATTTTTCATAAAATAAAATGTCTTGTTGCTGGGAGTTTACAAAGCAAGGTGAACCTCTTAAGGACAAACAAATAAATATAATCAAGAGCAACAAACATCTTGAATGTAAATGATATTATTTATATAATAGGGGAATTTATTTTTGTGCCAGTGGCAAAGTCGGGGAGCCTATCAAACTATAAACTTGAGAACCTTCTTGATTGAAATATAATATTTATGAGTTAAATAATTTTGCTTTATGAATATAATGCATTTGTAAGACAGATTTTCCAAGTTTCTTGGATTTGTCTCTGAGATCTTTATTCTCTATCAGCCTATTTATTCTTTGATATGACATTTTGAAGTATTTTCATGATTTGCATCTACATATTCACAATACTCACATAGACTCAGGTGAGATCGTAATACTCAGGGATAATATGTCCACTCTCCAAAATTAATATTGACTCTCCTGGGCAAATCCCTCTGTGTGTGACACAGAAAAGTATAATTAACACAGTAATTTATTATGCAGATAACCACCTAAATGCCAAAACATTTTTTAATTCGTCTCATTCCATCTGACTTTTAAATCAGAAGAGACATACGGCTCTACATGTATACTAAACACCATAAAATGAGAACTCCATAAAATGAGAAGTATTCTATATCAGAAACATCTTAACTCTTGTGAAAACATGTGTCACTGTTGGTGAGGAACCAAAGACAAGGTTAAAATTTTAATTTTGTTATTTTGATCAACTAGAATTTTATTTAAGTGTTGAATTAGTTAAGACAGTTATTCACATTCAAAACTTTTTTAGAATTAGAAAAAGACATGAAATATCTCCTGATAAATGTCACAGTACTAACCACGGCTCATCTTTCCCTCGTCCCATCTCTACTGCAGGTGCCTGTCCATACTGTTAGCTCAGCTTCTGCAGTTTCACACCCAGTTCTGAGTATGCCTGGTGATAAGTTAGGCCTGGTATTTATCTGCTTTACAATGAGGCATCTGGAGGTTCACCAGTGTTCTTTTAATTTGAGCTATGTTAAAGAAAATACTATTATGACATTTGTTAAAATGCTAAGGCTGACTTTATTGAGGGAAATTGTTATGGTTGTTCAGGGGGTTTTGCAGTAGGGGAGAAGATTGGGTTCAACTCAAATTTCCTTCCTCAACAGGGAAAACTAGGAATTTATATTCATGGAGCAGGTTGTAAGGGTGAGAGTAGAGAGATTCCTGGATGGTTGATAGATGGGAGAGTTACTAAGGAAACATCTGTCTAACCTGACCTAACAAGAGTCTTACTAAAGGCAGGCCAGAGTGCTCAACATCAGCTGTTGGCACTGAAAAAAAAAAAAAAAAAGGAAGTACAGCCTAAAAGCTGAGAATTATGTTTTATTTGGTGCACAAAACTGAGGACTTAAGCCTGGAAGACAGAATCTCAGAGCGCTCCAAAGGACTGCTCTAAAGAGGAGCCAATATATATCTAGGGGGGTTTGCAACAAAAACTAGGTAGTTGGAACCCCCAAAGATTACTAGTACAGAAAACCAGACATCTCCATTTAATGAATTTAGTGCTTTTCTATGTATGCGAAGAGTCTGCATGCCTTGAAATCATTCCTTTGATATGCACCTCAGCTGTCTCGGGCCTGCATCCATTACTATCCCATCCTGAGTTCCCTCAGGGTGCACCACTGGGGGTGGCTGCAGTGTTGGAGGACTTGTCAGAGGGCAGCCTCTTTTTCTCCATCCTGAGTCCCCCCCCGGGGCTCACTATCAGGGTGGCTGTGGTGGCAAATGGCTTGATAGCCTCAGCATCCTTTATTTGTTATGGCAGACAACATTTTTTAATCTGCCATGCCTTTCATCCTAAATTCAACTAATGTTTGGGAGGCATTTCATGACCAGTTTTGCCCCGTGGTACTAGGAAGGCTCATTTCTAGATCAGGCAAGAATTCTCTTCATATGACATGCAAGGTGCTGATTTTTGGATCAGATCCTATTAATAATTTAAAATTCTCTAGATCATCTGTCTTACTAGTCTGTTATGATCCAGCAACTGTTTTCCCTTGATGCTTCTTCCCAAATCTAGATCTGCACCTGCAGAATCAGTCTATGCAGAGTTGTGTATGTATGATAACTGTCTCAGGTGTCTTAAGCATTAATTTTGTTGGAGACTTGGTTACACATTGGGTAATACGAGAGACAGTCTTATAAACTAGACAGGGTAAGTGATACAGCTAGTAACAATAATAAGCTCATAGTACAGCAGAGCGAGACACGAAGCATACATCATTTAGAAACAGAACAAATCAAAACAATGATTAGTATAACTCATCGCTGTCTGGTTGCAGTAAACCATCAAGTCCACAAGGGAGCCAACTGGAGAAACCAAATTCTGGAAGGATCAGGTAGAGATAAAAGAGATGAATGTTTCATTTTTGTTCACAAGGTATATTTTATCAACTTGTAGGTCATGGCATAAGGGGAAATTTTTTTTTTCTGGAAAACAAGTATTAAAAGCCAGTATATTTAAGAAAAAAAAAGTTATAAAAGTATATTTATCAGTTCATTCAGTACCACATGATTAATTCTTATTGATCTGGATGAAGCCATAAAGTTTTCCATTAGAATTTTGTAATTTCTTAGCCAGATCAGTGGTGTGATTTAAGTTACCAGGAGCTTATATTTGTCCAAAAGTTCTTCATAGGAATTTTCTTAAAGATTTTCATTTTATAAACGCCTCAGAATAAAACAATGATTGCCAACAAACCCAAATACCTTTAGTTTCCCTCACGTAAGGAGATAAAAGTAGGTAAGTTTAGACCCGTTTAGAAATTGATGTTACAATATTTGAAATGACCTTAATACTCAATGAATTCCTATAATCTAACTTAACAAAAATCAAGTAACCAAAAATCTAGAGAAATTATTTTAGATAGACATACTCAAGATGTAATTATTTCTAAAAGAATTCAACTTATAAGTTTTTTACCATATCAAGTTAATTTCTTGCTGTTGACAAACTGTACAGAAATTACTTGATGGTATCTACCTTTAGTAAACCCAGGTACAATAAAATTAAGACATGTCTAAATTTCTTAAACCAGTAAGCTTCAGCTTGTTTTAATACCAGGTATTAACTTAAAATACTGAATATTTTCTAGAACACATGAACCTGAAATTCACTCTAGCCAGCTTATTTTATGCTTAGAAATACTTACTTTGTAAATACTTTTAAGTCAGTTAAATAGAGCTCTTTTAGGAGTTCCCATTGTGGCTCAGCAGTAACAAACCCGACTAGTATCCAAGAGGATGCAGGATGATTCCCTGGCCTTGCTCACTGGATTAAGGATCCAGTGTTGCTGTGAGCTGCAGTGTGGGTCACAGATGGGGGTTGGATCTGGTGTTGCTGTAGCTGTGGTTTAGGCTGGCAGCTGTAGCTCCGGTTTGACCCCTAGCCCAGGAACTTCCATATGCCGTGGTTGTGGCCCTGAAAAGATAAAATATTTTTTAAATTTAATTTTGATAACATTTCCCAGGTATTGACATCTCATATAATGTACACATGAACAAATAAATAGAAAAAACCAGCAATCTCATAGCTTCATTTTAAAAACTTAGTTCTGGGGAGCTCCTGTGGTGGAAATGAATCCGATTAGGAACGATGAGGTTGCGGGTTCAATCCCTGACCTCACTCAGTGGGTCAAGGATCCGGCATTGCCATGAGCTGTGCTATAGGTCTCAGACTTGGCTCAGATCCGGCGTTGCTGTGGTGTAGGCCAGCATCTACAGCTCTGATTAGACCCCTAGTCTGGGAACCTCCATGTGCCATGGGTGGGGCCCTAAAAAGACGATAAATAAATAATAGTTATGAATCAGGTATTAAAATATCTTATTAGTTATTTATGACAGTTAGAATAAGTTAAATTCATTTGATCAGATTAAGAATCTACTATCTGTGGAAATTTGTATTTGCTCTTGATATACCCTTAAGGAGGCTATGAATTAGTTGGTTGAGAGTGGTTTGAGTTTAAAAAGATGATTTTTTTTTTTATTTCTTGCCCTTGGTTTCAGATTCTCTCTGATTGAGCCGATGAGGCTCAGTCTCATGTCCTTATGGGCTGTATTTACATTTCTGATTTGTAGAGACTGGCAAGACAAAGACAGTTGCTTTTAATTTCCTAAAGAACTGCTGTGTCACCTAAATTATATTTAAAAATTGATTCGCCCAACTACATTTTCTTTATAGCCAGCTTTTCTGTGGCAGTAAGAAGATTTCCAACTCAACTGAAATTGAAGATTTCTACGTTCCAGAACTCTAGGGCTTGATTTATAATGCCTTCAATTTCTGAGCACAAGGGTTAAACCCAGAGCAAATCTCTAGTATTATTTTTATTAGCCCTGAATATTAGTTCCCAGTTTTATTTTATATTGTATGGGTTCAGGTAACCCTATTGGTTTCCTTTAGTGTGTTTAACTAATATTTCCTGAGGGACAGATTCCTATGCCCTGCCTTATAATACTAAGTAGGGGAAGTATTATCCAGTAAAACATTTCTATCGCACAATATAATTAAGCAAAAGACATGTAACCAACTTATATAAAGCCCATTTAAATATACCAATTTTTATAAACTTTCATCACACTTATACTTTTAGTTTCCATTATGTCAACTGAAAAAAAAAAAAAAAGCACAACATAAGAGTGTTGAGTTAACTTTTATTTGGAGCAAACAATAGCCCAGGAGACATTATTTCTGGGGTACTGTTCCTGGGCTATAGTACTCATTTTGACCCAAATAAAAATAAGTCACAACTCAAACATTGTGCTTTTTATTTTAAGTCAAACAGTTTCGGTGATCAATCAAAGGGACCCATTTTTGCCTGAACTGTACAGGAACTGGAGCCTTGGTCACAGCAGAGGCACTTGCATCCATGCTTGGAGAGTCCAGGTAAATTTGGGTGCGTCTCTCCTCGTTCTCAGGTCACCCACATTAATGGATGATCCTAAGTTTTATTTGGCAGTGTATAGCAGGTACCTGGCTCTCCAGTGGAAAGATACTGGGAGACAGGCTGAAAGAAACTGGGGAAATATCCACCCAGTTGAAAAATACTGGGAGGAGGCGGGTTGAAAGATATTTGAAATAGTTATAACACGTACCTGGATCCCCAGTTGAAAGAGAATGAGTGGTCTGGGCTGAGTGGTTACGTCAGAGGCTGATCAGATGCTCTTGCTCAGTTTGGAAGTCTTAATGGAATATGTCAGTATAAAAGTGAAAATATTACACAAGAGCTTTGCTCAGAAGAAAAGGGACAGAACTCCCCCAAGTTGGTTACAGCTTTCTCTGGCAAATAAGCTTATAGGAGAGGTGGAGGCAGAATCCTGATCCCTTACATTGGTCCCATAGGGAAACGCACTCATTAATTAAGACTTCCTTATCTGGGGGTCATGGAAAAAAATGACCAGTGACCCAAGCACCCATGATAGTCTTGGACCACTGAAGAGAGCCATGTAAGAGGGTTAAAAATGAGTCTAGGGTGACAGCTAGAGTTAAGTTTACAAGCAGGACACTGTCCCAACACACAATTTCATTAGTCCATTTTATTCCTAACAAATTCAGCTTTAAAGGGGGAAATAAAGCCTCTCAATCAGAGAAACAAGAGGGGTCATAAAACCACCCCCTACTAACAGCCTGGCCAGCTTTAGGAATGCACAAAACTTATACTCACAAGTTGGGCATTGATAGAAAACTTAATTGGGAATCAAAAGAAAACTTAATTGGGAATGAAAAGAAAATTTTGCTGTGAAAATGGCCAAAATGGGCTTTTATTACATATGCAGTTGTTAGGGAAATCTCACTTGGAAAAAAAATATATATTTTCAGAATTCTGACCATAAAGGAACAAGACCTTCTAAGAGAACTTGATTTTCTCTCCCTGTGTCTCGAGATCAGGGTTCACAGAATCACT
Organism: Catagonus wagneri; assembly: GCA_004024745.2. Lineage (NCBI taxonomy): Eukaryota > Metazoa > Chordata > Mammalia > Artiodactyla > Tayassuidae > Catagonus > Catagonus wagneri. The sequence goes on from PVHT020000061.1 coordinate 2,269,213, forward strand.
GATCTTATCTAGACCATCTCTAATTTCTGAGACTGAGGAAGAAGTGGAAAGAGCCTTCCCACTGTTACTTATAAACTAGTGAGCTTTATATTGTAATACCTGATTCAAGACTAAGCTTTAAAATAAAGCTATGAGATCTCTTGGTTGTATTTGTCTATATGTCAATGTGTACATTTTATATATGCACACACAATACACATGTGTCTATATATATGTATGTATGTGTATATATGTGTATGCATGTATATTTACCTTTGGATGATATTATCAAAATTAATATATAAATTAGTTCTACTTAATTGGATTAATGGAAATTAACTGCTTATATAACTTCTCAGAAATATTAAAGAAAACTGGCCAGAATGAAATATAGGTTCATGGGAACTGGGAAATAATTTGTATTAAATTAATACCAGGTATTAAATTTTAAAATTTGTTGATTTAATTAATATAGACATGTCTTTAGAGTCCTCAATATTAAGTGTAATAAGTTTAGTGTACCTAGATTTAATGGAAGTTAAATATATTCTATCAGTTGCAGCAAGAAAAAACTCTTGCTATGATTTTTTATAAGTAAATTAAACGTAAATGAGGTAAGAGCTTTTGAGTGAACTCTTGAAATAATTGTTTAGAAATATACATTGCTTAGAAAAGTTTTAGGAATGTCTGTTAAAGTATTTCTGCAGATATTTGGTTACTTAAAATTTTAGAATTGTGCTACATTAAATGACTGAAGTTTGAGTAGGTAGGTCATCTACAAATAAAATATTGAAACAAATTTCTGAATATTAACATCCTTTTATAGAGTAATTAGGAGTACTTAGGACTAAAAATATTTGGTGACACAGTGAGAGATATTCTATAAAAAAATATTTTTAGAAATTATTAGTGTTTATGTTTGCCAATCTACAGAATGCTAATGTTATAATGCTTTTTAGTTTTCACTAGAAATTAAGGTTCTTAAGAGTTGAGAATTCTAATTTAAGTGTTATTAAAGCTACTGGAAATAGCAAAGGAAATATTTCAATATACAATAGGAAGGCAAGATGTGTGTTTTCAGCAAAAGAAGGTAGGGCAGAGGAATGAAATTAAATTTTTTTAAAAGAAAAAGTAATTTTGTCTTAGAGCTGGTTGTTTCTGGATAGAAAATAAATAAGGAACAACTAATATGGATACACAAAATGATGGAAAGTTTGTGGAGAAGGAACTATGAGAAAAAAGTTTTGTGCGTGGTCAGGATGGCTAAGTTTAGAATAAATTGAGTAAATAAATTGATTTTATACCTATGCATATATAATATATTTTTTCAGATTATTTTCCTGTATAGGTTATTTAATATTATTAGTTATGCTACACACAGTAGGTCCTTGTTAGTTATCTATCTTATATATAGTAGGGTGTTTTTGTTAATACCTTTTTCCTCTTTGGTAACTGTAAGTTTGTTTTCTATGTCTGTGAGTCTATTTCTGTTTTGTAAAGTAGTTCATTTGTAACACTTATTATATATCACATGTGTTACAAATTAATATCTGTCTTACTCTGATGTACTTCATTAATATAAAAGTTTCTAGGTCCATTCATGTTGCTGCAAATGGGATTATTTCATTCTTTTCATGGATGAGTAATGTGATGTGAGATAGATAGATACATCTTTATCCATTTCATCAGTCAGTGGACTTTTAAGTTACGTCAGTGTTTTGACTGTTGCAAATACTGTTGCTAAGAACATTGGAGCACATATGTCTTTTCAAATTAGAGTATTTGACTTTTCTGAATATATGCCCAGGAGTAGGTATGCTGCATTATATGGGAACTCTACTTAGAGGTTTTTAAGGAACTTGTATGCCATTTTCCTCTGTGATTTTCTTCAGTGATTCATTGGTGATTTAGTAGCATATTGTTTAATTGCCACAAGTTTGTGTTTTCTTGGAGGTTTTTCATTGTAATTGATTTCTAATCTCAATGTTGTGATCTGAAAAATACTTGATATGATTTCAATTTTTTAAATTTACTTAGGCTTGTTTTGTGGCCAACCACGTGACCTATCCTGGAGAATGTTCCATGTGCACTTGGGGAAAAAATGTGTATTCTGCTGCTTTCAAGTGTAATGCTGTATAAATATAAATTAAGTCAGTTCACTCTAATGTGTTAAGACCTATTTTTCCTTACTGATTTTCTGTCTGTATGATCTGTCCATTTATGTGTGGTGTTAAAGTCCCTTAATTATGTTACTGTCAGTCTTTTTATGTGTGTTAACATTTTCCTTATATATTGAGGTTCTCCTTTGTTGGGTGCATATATATTTATAGTCATATCTTGGATTGACCCTTAATCATTATATAGTGTCCTTTTTCTCTTCTAACGGTCTTTAAAGTCATTTTGTCTGATATAGGTACTGCTATTCAGACTTTGATTTTCATATTTGTGGAACACATTTTTCCATACCCTCACCTGTGGTCTCTGTGTCACTAGATATCAAGTGAGCCTCTTATAGGCAGCACATATACAAGTTTTGTTGTAAGTTTTTTTGTCTATGTCCCTAGGATAAGATGCAGCTGCCTCCTGCCTCTCCAGGAGACTTCCCAAGACCAGCAGGTAGTTCTGGCCCAGACTCTTATATAATTACTGCTTTTTCCCTGGGTCTCAGTGCATGTGAGATTTTGTGTGTACTCTATTTATTAGTAGAAGTCTCTATTTCTCCCAGTCTTGTGGGGTCCTTGCACTTATAACCTGTTGGCCTTCAAAGCCAAATGCTCTAGGGCCTCATCTTCCTGGTGCCAAATCCCTATGTTGGGGAGCCTGACATGGGGATCAGAATTCTCATTCCTATGGGAAAACCTCTGTAATATAATCATTCTCTAGTTTGTGGGTCTCCCACTCGGGCAGTATGGGATTTGATCATATCATTAATGTTCCCCTCCTACCTTCTTGTTGTAGTTGCTTCTTTATGTCTTTAGTTGTACAAGATCTTTTCTGGTAAGTGCCAGTCTCTTATCAATGGTTGTTCTGCCAATATTTGTGATTTTGGTGTGCTCATGAAAGGAGGTGAGCTTCAGGGTTTTTCTGCTCTGCCATCTGGGCTGCTATCCTGGAGTAAAGAAATGATTTCATTAAGCCCGAGGAAAACTTGAATTTGTGTTTTTTTTTTCCTCTGTTGAATATAAATTTTTCTTAGACTATTAATCTGCTTTTAATAACATTATAAAGCTTATTTTACCTTTAATTGGTAATCTGTTGTAACTTTCCATATGTGCCTTTGAATTTTTTGTCACTTTGGTTCAGTGTATACGTATTATTTCACAGAGATCTATGATCCTAGTTGACCACATGTTTTAAAACTTTTTGACATTTTTGCACAAATTTCCCAAATCAAATTGTAATGAATTCCCTTTGACCTATAGGTAATTTTTGGATGCCTCAAAGGGCCCCTGATATAACCCACAAAGAGATATCAAACTTAAACTAATTAGGTTTATTTGGTATGTTAAATTACATAGGAAAGATTACCAAATGGATGTCTTCTTAGATTATACTTAAAGGGTGAATGTTGTTAATATAGACATTCTAGTAATTACGTGGAATTCCCACAAATCCAGTATGTAATGGTAAAATATTATCAGTCATAACTCTACTTATTGTCCTTAAATATTGTATGTTGCAGCAATAGCCAAATTTCTTTGCCAATTGCCTTATAATCAGGTTTTCAATTGTGTATCATCATGTCTTCTTTCATTCATGAATAGTTAGAGTTTTACTCTGATGCTTTTGCAAAGAAAGTTTCCTCTTCAATAAGATTTATAGAAAGGACTTTTTGATAAGTACAGGTTTCTGATTACTTTCAGATAATACCTCTGGATGGATACAGAATTAAGGAAGTCTAATGGGAAAACTGGATGGCTTCATAGGTGTTAACAAAAAGGATTAGTGACCTAAGACTGAGTGAATTGGTGAATATGTAATACTTTTTATGGTTTATGTCTGAAACTGTTCTGGCTTTTAATTTGTGTTTTGCCACTATAAGGAAATCCTTCCCCTCCAGTTATCATTTATAGCAATTTGGTAAATTATACCTTTTTAAGCAGAATTAAAACATTTAACTTTCCTTTCTACCCAGTCCCTCTAGAGGCTGGAAACTATTCAGTTCCTAGCAATTTCTGAAATAAATTAGGAAGGCTAGCTTCGAATAGGTGCAAGAATCTCAAGGTATTTTATGGACCTTGCAAAAGGGAGAAACTCCCCTAAATCTGCAAGGTGAAATCTGTGACATGCTTTTGGCATGGCTTTCCTGGCCCTCAGAGGCCTTTTAAAAGTTCAGTCTTATTGACAGAACACTATAAACCAACTATAATGGAAAAAAAAAATCATTAATAAAAACTCAATCTAAGATTCCTTATAAAAGTGCCAGTGAAGCCAATTTTAAAAGAGCCTATATGATCAATTATACTTATAAATCATCAGGCCAAATTTATTGAAACCAGATGAACTTTGCAAACAGATTAGCCTTAAATTTGGCTGTATTTGATAGACACAATGGTATTTTTAGAAAATGGTAGTATTTAAGTGGATATTAAATTCTATTTTGTTAATTGAAGTTTGTATTTACTGCCTAAGATTCACTTCCCTGACAATGCCTTGCTATTATACTATTGTAAAGTTTAAGTGAATTATTAAAAGGACACTCTAAGTTTATTTCTGAACAATCTCAGAAATCTATTTTGGATGAAGATCAGCTGCCCCAAAACCTGAAACTAGGGGATTATGCATATTGAAAAGGTAAAATTTAAATGACTATCTCCAACCTAGATGCAAGGAGCCTTAGCAGGTACTCTTAAGGAGGTCATGCAATGTGAAACTGAAAAGAATTGACTCTTGGATCAGTATTTCCACTTAGAGAGGGCCTCTTCCCTGGACTGGCCTATAGAGAGGACTGCTGACCTCAAATTTACCTTAACACAGTGCTCAAAAGAGGAGAATCTATCAGACAAGGATGAGAAGAAGACATCTGAAGTAGACAACTGATCCTAGATGTCTGATCAGGCCTGTATACCAATTAATTTGAGAATTGCTCACATCTTTGCTTATGAACCAAATGTATTTCGCAATCTTATTTAGAATTAAAGTTAACAGCAGTTCCCATCGTGGCTCAGTGGTTAATGAATCCAACTAGGAACCATGAGATTGTGGGTTCGATCCTGCTCAGTGGGTTAAGGATCCGGCGTTGCTGTGAGCTGTGGTGTAGGTTGCAGATGCAGCTCAGATCCCGCGTTGCTGTGGCTGTGGCGTAGGCTGGTGCCTGCAGCTCCGATTAGACCCCTAGCCTGGGATCCTCCATATGCCACGGGTGTGGCCCTAGAAAAAGGCAAAAAAAAAGTTAATCCAGTTGTTAGGCTTATGGCCAGGTAACCATATCCAGTACTTGAAGGTTACCATAGTGGATTTCTCCACCCCACAGCTCGAATTGGATGGCCTTTAGGATATTTTTCCAGAAGAAAGAATTTACAGTTCTGGTCAGGCTACTATTGATATTTCTAGGTGGGATTCCCTCACCTGGCCAGTTAATAATACCTGCTCTGATCTTGGCCCTAAATAGGAATTTTCTTCTAAAGTTATTCAAATTCAATTAGAAAAACAAGCTAAATTTCAGACAAAGAATAAAACCTCCCGCAATTATGGGTTGGATTTATGTGGTTAACACCAGGGTATGATCCCTCACTTTAAGTTTAAGGCTCCCCTTATGTTGGAAACAAATGAATTGTACTAAGAATAATAGCCTAATAACACTAGGAAATGTGGCTAGGTAGCTTACGAAAAATACTTGAATATAATTACCCTGAAAGATAAGGACTGGTACAAAATAGATTAAATCCGATGACCTGGGGACACACTGGGCTACACCTGATGGAAGTTCTTGGATTAAATTCTTACTTACGATCTTAGTAATACTTTTAGGTGTATTATTTGTATTTTGCCTGTTTTACAAAAGCATTGCTTCTTGCCTTAACAAATGCGTGTGAATGAATATCTGAAAAAATAATGACGAGGATACTTAAAGCAGTTGACCAGGTATATAGTTGCATGTGAGATCTATGATTGCAACAGTGTAATTCTAGATATTCAAAGAAGCACTGAAAGGGAAATCTTTCCTGGATCATAACAGACCAGTATTATAGGTAGCCTAAGATTTTGCCTACTGTTAATAAGGCCGATTCCCGTAATAGCATGTGGAGAGGCCTATCAATGAAATCCTTGCTTGACCTAGGGATGGGAGGCATTTCATGACCATTTCATGACCATGACCAGGGTACAAAATGGTCATGAAATGCCTCCCAAACTATGGTCAAGTTTATGACCAGGAGGGGTCCTACCCACTAAAAACTGGCACTTGGCATCTGCCTCACTAGTCAGGGGAGTGGCTGACCCTCCACACACCTTGAAAAAGTTCAGGGTGGAGATCAGGAATGAGGCATTCTGAAAAAATGGCAGAACAGGTGTTCAGATAGATAATTTCAGGAAAAGATTTTAAGAGCTTAAATCTTCTCATATCTACAAAAGCACTAAAATCATTTACAGAGACACATCTCCTTGGGACTAGCGGCAACCTTCACCTGACCAGCAGCAAGCCTCTGCCAAAATGTGTGCTTGACTGCATGTACCTCCCTTTACTAAAATCATATATAATACTGGCCATCCCCTACCTCTTCAGAGCAGTTTTTCAGAGCTGAGATGCTGTTTCCTAGTATCGTCCTCATTTTGCCCTAAATAAAACTTAACTCACAACTCTCCCATTGAGCATTTTTTCTTCAGTTGACAATTAGGACCTAATCAATAAGCCTTGGTGTGCAAGGAGTCCTACAGCTTTCCTTACTTTTTAGTCTCCTGACCATTTTATCTTTTTTTGCATAAAAGGCACTGGGGTCCCAGTGAGAAGTTGAACCAAGGGACTCGGGTGCTTTTGTTAGGCTTTTAACCTGATTAATTGGCCTAACTGTTGCACCAAGTAATCATCGGTCAGGTATCTCAGTGTAATTTTTTTCCATTCTTGTGAATATATATACATATATATTTGGGAACTTTTAAAATTTTATTTTATTGATTTTTTTTTTAGGGCCTATGTGTGGTATATGGGGATTCCCACGCTAGGGGTTGAATCAGAGATGTAGCGTTGCCATAGCAATGCCAGATGCTTAACCCACTGAGCAAGACCAGGAATCAAACCTGTGTCCTCATGAATACTAGTCAGATTCATTTCTTTTGAACCACAATGGGAACTTTTAATGTTGGGGACCAACAGGGGAATCCCTTTGATTCATCCAAGCTTAGTTAGTGTTGTATCAAAACTTTGATTTAATCTCATTCATGTCTGTCTTACTTCTCATTTTTAAATAACCATCTAAATATCCATTTGGGACAAGTCCTCTTAAAATTTCCACCTTGTTAGGAAAAAGTCTTTAGACTTTCCCTTCAGTTTATTCTTTTCCCTGTTAATCCACCTAATTAACATTAATTATTCTAAAGTTTTTGTTTTGTTTTTTTTGCTTTTTAGGGCTGCACTCCTGGCAAGTTTAGTCCCCAAAATATTTTAAGAAACTAAGTCTTCATTGTACAGACTGACACAGTGGTGAAGATGGCAAAACACCCCTGAGAGTTAGCTCAGTCAGACAAGAGACTGTTCAGCATTCCAGTCTCTGCTTGGCTGCAAAATGTACACCAAAGTACACTTTTTGGATGCTAGAGACCAAGTTCTCCAAGCACAGAAACCTACACACTCACACAAAGTACCTGAGGAGATCAGGTAGACCATTTACATTTCAAAGACACAGGAAGAGAAATGCAAGTAAAAGAGCTCTTGTTTCTTTTAGGTCAGCATTCTAAAAAATGTTTTTATCAAGCCATCTTTTTCTAACTAAACTGCATACACAATAAAAGAGCTGCACCTTAATCATATTCAGGGTCAGAAATATTTAATTTCCAAGAAAGGAGGGGCTTGCAAGTATGAGCTCTGTATGTATAGGAGTCTGGCCAGAGTGTTAGTTGGAGGGTGGATTTCTGATACTCATTTTTCTGTTTGAGAGAATCTATTTCCCATTTAAAGTTGAATTTGTCAGGAATACATTTTCCTAGTGCTTTGATCTTGACAAATCCTTGTTAAGGTAATCAATGAGAGAACAGAATCAGATCAGCCTCTTGTCGACTTAAACCTCAACTTCCAGGTTGCGCATTTTTTTTTTAAGTTTTGTTTGGGGCAAAACTAGGACTTAAGCCCTGGAGACAGCATCGTGGGTAGCCCTGAGAAAACAGCTCCTAGGAGGTGAAGGGGGAGCTAGGATACACAGGATAAAGGTGAGGGGGAGGTACACGCACCATGCACAGGTTTTATAAAAGCTTGCTGCTGCTGTGGTAAAGGTTACTATTAGTCAAGAGAAGCAGACATCACCATGAAGGATTTTAGTGTTTTTCTAGATATGAGGAGATGCAAAAATTGGGCTCATAAAATCTTCTCCTAAAAATATCTATCTGAAGACCTGCTCTTCCAGGAGCATAAAAGTGCCTCACTCCTGATCTCCACCCTGAGCTCTTTCAGGGTGTGCTGCAGGTCAGCAGCTGCAGTGGCTCATATTCAGTCCAGTATCTTTCACCCAGCACCTCCCCCCTAGTAACTTTCAACTAGAGGATTCACTCCCCAGTATCTTTCAACTGGGGAGTCAGGTACTTATCAGATACAAGTAATCCTCAGGATCATCCACCCATAAAAGAGAGAACTGAGAACCAGGAGAGACTCACCCAAACTCTTCTGAACTCTCTTGGGAGGCGGACGCACTTGTTGAGGAAGTTGCAGTGTTTGAGAGCTTGGCAGCACGTGGCCTGTTCTCCTTCCTGAGTCTCCTCAGAGCTTACCACTGGCCATTGTGGATGATGGTTTGATGGCCTCAGCATCCTTTGTTTGCAGATACGGCAGGCAACTGTTTTTCATCCACACCTGAAGGATGGTCAGGAATGAGAAATTGGGTCAGATGCTGAGGGTTATAGGACATTGATGGTGGGGTATTCTGGAAAACCCGACTCAGCAGGATTCTTGCTAAAACTGGCTCCTAAAGACATGCCCAAGGACTGGCCCTAGTCGAAAAAGAGCACAGAGGATCCTGACTAGAATTTGGTTAAAGAGAGAATCTTTGTCAGAGAGGAAAAGATTAATTTCATTCTGAGCTATTTTCTCCTTAGAAATTCAATTTCTAATTATGCTATTTCTTAAAATGTCAATAATATAGACTATGATGAAGGATGTAATAGAAATAAATAAATCACTATCTCTTCAATCTGGCAGAAAAATAGCAATTCTCCATTCCCTTTATCTTGTAGTTAACTATTTTTTACCCACTACATTCATTTTGTGTAATTTGGATCACCAAATAGAACTGTATTCAAAATTGGGGGTATGTATATGTATAATTGAATCACTTTGTGGTAGAGCAGAAATTACCACAACATTGTAAATCAACTATACTTCAATGAAACTTTAAAAAATTTAAAAAATGTTTTTTTTTTAATTCTTTTCCTTCTAATAAATAGCTTCACTTACCTGAGTACGTCATCAGAAGTGATATTAACAGGAGGTTTAAGAATATGTGCTATTAGCTAAATAATGTAGAGTGGTATTGAAGTTTTAAAACTTAAGTCTTGCCGGCCCTTGTGGAAAGAGATACTTGAAAGACTATGCTGATTTGTTTTCATATAAGAGGAATTTGATTATACCATTTTCACCCCTCTCTCAACCTAAATGTAAAATAGGGTTCTTATTTTTTTCCAAAAATTTTAAACTTTTTGTTACAATTCTATGGACTCTATTACATTTGTTTGGTAGAAACTTTTCTGCTTCATTGGCTTCTAGGAATACATAATGATGTCAAACCATGTAATAGGATGTGAAGTAAAATTCCTTCTGCTCCAAAATTGGCAAATAAGCCCTCCAGCCTCCAGCGGACAGAGAGGCTTCTATAATGGTATATCCTAATGAAAGTTATAAGTACTTCTGGACACACTCACTTTAGGGCTTATAAATGGGTGACCCAGAGTTTATTTAATTCCTCCAGAGCCTTTTAGCAGATATTGATGAATAAGGGTAATGCTGGTAGATAGATCCCAAGACAAATGGATTTGAAATGTAAATAGGAAAGACAGGGTTGGTTCCTGGATTAAAAATCGCTGAAAAAGACTGGGAGGGATTTGGCTCCTGGAACGCTGGATTGAAAAACTGGATGGATTACATTGCTTGAGCTACACAAGACTTGTAGCAAGAGGCGGGTTATGGGATGGAAAATCATCGTGAAGTTCACGTCGGTTATAAATGCAATTTTTTTACTTTGATTTTGAGGTAGATTATAACAATTTGATGAGGTGAAAAAAGCTTTCCTTTTTTGGCATTAGTTTTCTTCTTTTCACTCTAAAACAATGGTGTTACTAATTAGGTGGTGACTGTTGGCCAACAAAGGAAGGTTAAGGAGGGAACATGAGAATAATTACAAAATGCAATGCAGTGCAAGAGAGATGATATAATAACAGATAGTTCTCTTGGCGAGAGAAAGGGAGCATCTACAACAAAGGTGAAAAGGCTGCATCCAGTGAAGATAGATCTGTAAATGGCACGTGTTGATAACATAACAATGAGATATATAACCAAGGAAATATGCATTAAGACTACATGAATATACAACAGTATTGATGGGAAAAATTATGAAGTGATCAGTTCTTGTTTTTCTTGTTTTTTTTTTTTCTTTTTAAACTGCCTTTAGACCCTCAAGAAAGCTGAGAAGGATAGATGATCCACATTTTTAAAAAAATGAGGTCATGTAAACAGATGACAAAAAGCAGAAATTCTCAGCTTGCATATTTTTTCCCTCTTTCCATAAAGGAAAAACAACAAACTGCCCCAAAAGGGTAAAAAATTAACAACCCAAAAAGATACATGGGGAAACTTCTGTACAGACAGGAGCAGTGTCTGCTATAAATATATTTCTAATAAAAATACTTTCAAACAAATTTAGATTTTAATAACCAATTTAAAATAATAAATTTTCTCTATAAATTGGATAAGACCATGTATCAAAACCTGGAATGGGTTTGTATAGTTATTGAGGTAGCAATGATTGTTGTTACTTTAATATAGTCCAACAAAAAGCCTTCATGAAACTGAAGTAAAGTACTGTTTTTCCATTTTATGAGATACCTGGCACTTTTAAAGTTCTTATTATAAAGACTAGAATATCCAAGCTTTACAGTTAGGTCTATGTGTATGATAAAATCCTAGAGCCCTTAGCAATTGATGTCTGATGGAAAGAAAGAAGGATTAGCTTACATAATTTTAAATTTAAAAGGAAAAAATCCTGACTAAAGTACATAAAATATTTAGTGTGGCTAAACAAATAAAACTTTTGAATTCTGTATTATCTTATAACAATGTTACATGATTTAAAAAGAAAACTACTGACTGATAACATTCTAAAAAAAATTAACATTCTAAAACAATGGGTGTTTATTACAAAAGATAATCTGCATGAGAAAATTAACAAATATTTTAGTATTACTTAGGTATATTGAATCCATAGCTTTTAGAATGGAAAATCTATAAATGCTTTGATATAAAAGTGTAAAAATGCATTTGCTTTTAATTATTTTGTATTTGACAATGTAGATCTAAAAGAAGTCATACCTGTAAAAATTTCATGTGGCCAGCAGTTTCAAAGAAATATGATTAACAAGTGATTTACTGAATGGATTTGGAATATTTCATGGAAACCAAAGACAAGCTGCAGGATAGACCTCTGAAACCCAGGCAGTTCTGGAAACCTAGAAACCACACAGCAGTGCGAGATCACAGGATGCTTCTGTAAAAAGATGCATATCTGACTCTCCAGTATTATATCATTGCGTCATTCGGATCTTAAAAGGCTTTAATGGTCTAGTTTGTTAACATTTCCGTTTTACATCTTTGGGCCAGTGGAGAAAAAGTTACTTACCTCCAAGACAAGTTCACCAAGAAGGCTTACAATGGGGCAGGGCAGTTTTCCAAAGAAGAGAAATGGAATAGGAATATGTAAAAATATCTAGTATATTTGATGGATTCTGGCATTAAATTCAGTAAGATGAACTTGTACAAGGAAATAAGGTGCTTTAAATTCAAATGTTTATACACTGTTAATTTAAGACACAACGAATCAGATATTTTTTAACTATCCCTGATTCCAATTCTAAGTATAGAGTTAGTCATAAAATTGTATTTGTACCTCAACAACATAAATGTCTTTTATAAAAGCTATTCTCCTTTTTTTTCCTTTTTTTGTGTGTTTGTTTTTTAGGGACACGCCCACAACTTATGGAAGTTCCCAGGCTAGGGGTTGAATCAGAGATACAGCTGCTGGTCTGCGCCACAGCCACAGCAACACGGGATCCAAACCATGTCTGCAACCTACACCACAGATCGCTGCAACACCGGATGTCTGACCCACTGAGTGAAGCCAGGGATTGAACTCTCATCCTCATGGATACTACTCAGATTCATTTCCACTGCACCACAACGGGAATTCCATAAAGCTGTTTTACAACATTGTTTATAATCTCTTACTGTATCTGTATGCTTCAAATTTAGAAGATTCTCCTTCTAAACTCTGCTGAAGAATGGCAATTTTCTCTATCATATTTAACCTATCCTACTACTAACAGGACTTTTAAAAAGAACGAACATCTGGAAAGCACATCTGTCCTTGGAGTTGCTTAAAAATGACTTAATAAATGTTAATTTCTTCATCATATGTAAGATGACTGACATCTGCCACTGAATATTTCTCTGAAGGCTTTCCATTGCATCCGCACACTCAAAGTGTTTACATTCATTTATATGCCAGTTTTCATGGTATGGTGTAAAAGCCTTCAGAGAAAATGTATTTTAGTTCCTATGAACATATATCCAGGTAAACTACTATTAAGCTAAAGTCCTCTGATTTTGTTTCATGATATTAAGTAATAATCTTTCCATTTACTTGCATATTTAACAATTAAATATACTTTAATTACAAATACCCAGTTATTGGCTACAACATTGATAGGTATCTGATGTTTATATTCCTCTACCTTTATTCTTTATTCTCATAAATAGAAGATTTTAAATTTAAGTATTTTCCTTAAATTGTATATTCCACTGGTGATTTCTCTAAAATCTTTGCCAGTAATCTTTACATGATTCTTGATTTCACACAATTTTACAAAGTATAGAACTCTGATTAATGAATTGGTCTTTCAACTCTATGCCAAAAACCATTCATTGGCACCTCAGAACTAAAGAGACAATGTGAACAGAAGTGGGAAATGGAAAACCATTTATATAGCTTATTTACATCTTGCTGTGAAACAATACCTCTTTGTTAATTTAGGATTAAATATTTTAAAATATGATTAGAAACGATTTAATTGATTTATCTTATTGAGTACCTTGTATATACAGGTCATCTTTGTAGATTTTCTTCTCTGTTAGAGGCAAATCTACATTATTCATACACACCTACTTACTTTCAAAGATAAATGTATAGTCAAAAATAATGTATCAGGTTATGAATGTAGCATTCTATTTCAAAAAAGTGAAGGAAAAAATGTAGTTCAAAAGTCCAGTAACTTCTAAAGTAAGTATTCAATGCCGTAAGATTAAAATAAAGGTTTAAAAAAGTGTTTAGACTTATTTTTAACCCATCAACTGTTTGCTTTAATTCTATGAAATCAACATATGTTGTAATTTATTAAAATCATTTTAATATGGAGTTAAACAAATAGACCATATGCATTTGGCCTTTTTAGTGATGTGACTTATATCAAGATGATATTTTCCTAAAGTAGAGGAGAAACATTTTCATTTAATTGTTGTCTCTTCTTTTGATGATATTGAGTAAGTAGTCATTATAAGCAGGCCAGGTACAACTTTTACTGGATTTCTGAAATATCTGTGCTATTTGCTTTTCGGTCTCAGTGTACTATGTTTCATCAGAATTCTTACTAAAAAAGAAAGGGATAAATCGTATGGGATTACTATACACAACTGGGTTTGAAGTTGCAGCACAACAGTTCTATATGGCTCTACAAGTGCTTCCACGTCGTAAAAGCAAGGGACACTTTTAATTTTATTTTTTTGGAAATTAGTCTTCACGATGGTTACAGCATCATATAGTTCAAATAAATTTTTCATTTTCGGTATGAACATTAAAATATGCTTCTCCTTCCTATGAAATTATGAATGTACTTTAAATTTAAGTTGCATTTACTTGAAAATTTACTTTTGTTTAAAAGAAACATTTGAGCTACTGAATTTTCAAGATAATGGACCCTAATAAAAATATGCATAATATTTTTCAGAGTGGAAAGGACTGCTTATTCTGTTAATTTTCAGGTAAAATGATATGCACATGTAGATTCAGTAAGTGCTAACTCATAGAAATAAAGTGGTCATCCATGATAATAATCATATAATAGTGGGAAATAAATTCACATGGAATAGAAACAAGTATTTAACTTTCCAACTTCTAATAGAGGAAACTGAAATTATTTGATTTACTGAAAATTTCATATTTGGTCCTGGACAAGCCCATGTCTGATTTTTTTTCCTTATTTATTCACATTTAATACAGTCCCACTCTCATTTCCTTCCCTATTAAGAGTTTATTTTTGAAATTTTAAAATTTGATTTTTTTAGTTTGAAAAATTTATACTGTTTCTTTGAACTTGCATTTCTGAATTTGCATAAGTGGTACTGTGATATTTATCCCTTCCCTCAGCTTACATAGCCTCTAACACCATATATATTTTTTTTACATTAAAATGCAAGGTAGAGATGACTCTTTTCAGAATGACTTTCCTCTAGAATGTGAATTCCTGCGTAAATGGACTCCAGAATCATAAATTATTTTTCAGCTTTTTTCCATATGAAATAAGTGAAATCACAAAATTTAAGGAAATGTACTCTAAAAAATTAGGTGTGGATGTTTATTTGTCCAAGGAGAAAAAAGGGTGCTCCCCGATAGTAAAAGGAATGAGTCATATAGAAAGTGCAAGCCATTTTATGCTCCAACACACCAATACAGTAAAATAGAAGAATCAGTAGAAAATTTGAAGGCATAAAAATTTAAAGTAGAATATGGACAATTAAAAACTAATTAAATTTGGATAGGTTAGATATATTTTCACTATTATAGACCTAAAGCTATCTAGGAGTATAAATTTTAATAGTACATAATTCAGTTAGCTAGGGTTTGCTAATTATTAAAATTGTACTATGCATAACTCATCTTGCTCATAAAATTACCATGTTTTGCATATCAGAATTTGTTTACTTAGACAATAATTACAAATTCACTAATTTAATTTTAAATGTTTTACTTTTTATTATCAATGAAGCTAAATGTATCTACCAGTAAGTAATCCAAAAAAAATGGTTTATCTTTGGTGAAAACTTGAAGAGAGACAATAGCAACAGTATTACAGTATGTTTCCTGAAACCAATATTTTCTTAAAAATTAAGCAAGAGATCTCCTTTTCAAAAATTAGTATTTTTAAAAACTCAAATTGTCAATAAAATTTTCCCATACAGGGTTTATCTCATCAGTTCTACCAAATTAGCCCTAACTATTGGTCATTATTGTATCATTTTGTATTTTATGTGTGTTTTATTTCTAAAAATTAGAATTTTTCTAGATTAATTTTCTTATTCAACTCAATTAATTCATCTTTCTCTTTATTTCATAGCACTTTTTCCATAACAGAATTAGAATCTAAACAAATATACATGTATTTTAGTCCAAATCTTATAGAAACTCTCTGGGTGACACACGAATAATATGATCATCTCAATAGATGGTAAAAAAACCTTTTGATAAAATTCAACATCCATTTATGATCAAAGCTTTCCAGAAATTTGGCATAGAGGGAACCTACCTCAACATAATAAAGACCATATATGAAAAACCTACACATAAGATCATATTTAGTGAAAAAGCTGAAAAAGCATTTCCTCTAAGATCAGGAAAGACAAGGATGTCCACTCTCACCACTTTTATTGAATATACTTCCACAAGTCCTAGCCATAAGAATCAGAGAAGATGGAGAAATAAAAAGAATCTAAATGGGGAAAAAGAGGTAAAACTTGCACTATTTTCAGATGAAATGATGTTATATATAGAAAATCCTAGAGATGCTACCAGAAAGCTACTAGAGGTCATCAATGAATTTTGTAAAGTCACAGGATACAAAATTAATACATCAAAATCTATTGCACTTATATACACTAACATGAAAAATGAGAAAGAAAAATTAAACAATTGCATTTAACATCATATCAAAAAGAATACAATATCTAGGAATAAACCTAAGGAGGGAAAATCTCTATACTTTAAAAACTATTAAGATGCTTATGAAAGAAATATTGTCAAAATGACTATACTACCCAAGGCAATCTATAGATACAATGCAATCCCTATCAAATTACCAATGGTATTTTTCACAGAACCACAACAATAAAATTTATATGAAAATACAAAAGACCCCAAATTGTGAAAAAAAATATTGAGAAGAAAAGCAGCATAGGAAGAATCAGGCTCCCTGGCTTCAGGCTATACTAAAAGCTACAATCATCAAACCAGTATGGTACCTGCATAAAACCAGAAATATAGATCAATGGAACATGATAGAAAGCCCAGAAATAAACCCATACACCTACATTCAATTAATACATGACAAAGGAGGCAGGAATATACAATGGAGAAAAGAGAATCTCTTCAAGATGTGTTGCTAGGTAAACTGTATAGCTACATGTAAAAGAATGAAATTAGAACATTATCACCACACAGAAATAAACTCAAAATAGATTATAGCCCTAAATATAAGACTGGATAATATAAAAACTCCTAGAAAACATAGAATAGTCTTTGACATGAACTGCAGCACTATCTTTTTGGAACCATCTCCTGGAGTACCAGAAATAAACACAAATGTAAATGAGTGGGCCTCAGTTAAAGTCTTTTGCACAGCAAAGGAAACCATAAACTAAGAAAAAAGACAACCTATAGAATGGGAGAAAATATCTGCAAATGATGCAACCAGCAAGGGATTGATTGCCAAAATATACAAACAGCTTGTATAGCTCAATAGCAAAACACCAAAAAACCTAATCAATAAATGGACAGAGGATCTAAATAGACCTTTCTGCAAAGCAAACAGACCAAAAGGCACACAAAAAGATGCTCAACTTTGCTAATTATAAAAGAAATGAAAATCAAAATTACAATAAGCTGTCATCTCACATTACTCAATGTATGAGATGAATGGCCAACAATAAGAAGTCTACAAATTATAAATGGTGGAGAGAATGTGGAGAAAAAGGAACCCTCCTGTGCTATTGGTGAGGGTGTGACTGATAGAGCTAATATGGAGATTCCTTGCAAAACTAAAATTAGAATTACCATATGATCCTGCAGTACCACTCCTGGGCATATATCCGGAGTAAACCATATTTTGAAAAGACATATGTACCCCTGTGTTCATTGCATACTATTTAGAAGAGCCAAAATATGAAAGAAGTCAAATGTCCATCAAGAGAAGAATGTATAAAGAAGATATGGTAGAAATATACAATGGAATATTAGCTACAGAGAAATAGGGAATTAATGTCTTACGCAGCAACATGGATGGACCTAGAAATTGTCATACTAAGCAAAATAATCCAGGCAAAACAAATATTACATGACATTTCTTTTATGTGGAATCTAAAAGATATACAAATGAACCTATATATAAAACAGAAATAGACCCACAGACATAGAAAACAAACATATGATTACCAAAGGGGAAAGGGGGGAGGGATAAATAAAGAATTTGGGATTAGCACATACACACTCTTATGTATGTAATAGATAAAAAGAACCTATTATACTCAGTATTTTGTAATAACCTATAAGGGGAAAGAATCTGAAAAAAAATAGATGTATGTGTATGTATAACTGAAGCACTGTGCTTCACAAATGAAACTAACACAACATTGTAAATCAATTTCTAGAAAAGGAAAAAGAAAACAGTATACTATGGAGTCAAGTCTTAATCTAAAGATAGTTTTGAGACCTGATTTTCCCTTTAGTCTCAATTTATTTAGGTATTGGATTATTTATTAAATTTCTGATTTTTTTATTCTAACACATTTTGAGCACTCTAAAATTTTTATATATAAAATTATCTACAAATAGAGATAATTTTATTTCACATATAAAAATCAGTGTTTTTTAATATGGTAAATGAAATATCTGAAAAGGAAATTTTAAAAACAATCCCCATAAAGTAGCAACAAAAAGCGTAAAATACTTAGGAGTAATCTTAACCAAAGAAATGAAAGACCAGTACAGTGAAGATAAAACCATTAATAAATTCAAGAAGACACAAATGGAAAAATGCTCATTAATCAGAAGACAATGTATTAAAATGACCACTTGTAGATACAATGAAATCTGTGGATTCAGGGTACTCTCTACCAAAGTTCCAATGGCATTTTTTTTCTGTTTCTTGGAACCAGAAGATCTCAGATACACCATTTACAAAAATTAACTCAAAATGGATTTGACCTAATTACAATCCTGAAACTATAAAATCCCTAGAAGAAAATATAGAAAATATTGATGACGTTAAACTTAGCAATGGTTTCATGGATATGACACTAAAAGCAAAAGACACAAAAGTAATATTAGACAAATGCCATTACATAAAACTAAAAAGCTTCTGCAGGGCAAAGGAAACAACAGTGAAAAGGCAAACTACAGAATGGGAAATATAATTGCAAAACATATATCTGATGAGAGGGTTATACCCAAAATATAGAAGGGGCTCCTACAATTCAATAGCAGAAATACAAATAATCTGACTTGAAAATAGCTGTCAGAATGATGATCATCAAAAAGAACACAAATAACAAATGTCGGCGAGGCTGTGAAGAAAATGTAACCCTGAAACACTGTTGGTAGGAATGTTACTTAGTGTGGTCACAGTGGAAAACAGTATGGCGGTTTCTCTGAAAACTGAAAAAAAAACCTACTATCTGACCCAGCAAATCTACTCCTGGGTATGCACTTTAGAAAAAAAACAAAAAATGCTAACTCAAAAAGATACATGCCTAATGTTCACAGCAGCATTATTTACAATTGCTGAGATATGGAAGCAACCCAAGTGTCCATTAGCAGATTAATGGATAAAGACTATTTGTGTACACAAACACACACGCACCCCTACCTCACCACACACAGTGGAATACTATTCAGCCATGAAAATGAAATTTTGCCATCTGTAGCAACACGGATGAACTTGGAGGGCATTATTCTAAGTATGATATGTCGGGCAGAGAAAGACAGATACTCTGTGATATCACTTTTATGTGGACTCTAAAAAAATGCCACAGACTAGTGAATAAAATAAGATACAGAGAAAGGGAACAAACTAGGACTTACGAGGGGAGAGAGAAGGGGAGAGGGGTACTATAGGAGAAAAAAAATGAATTGTAAATATAACCAGACACCTATTTTAGCTTGGAACAATGAAATACAGGCCTTATTATTCCTTGTTTTTAGTTCAACACTGTAGGATGTGCACAGATAATTCTTCAGAGTCAGAAACAAGAACAGACAATTTGCAAACAGTGGCATTTTTTTTATGTTAGCTACAATCTCATAAAACACAAAACAGATTATTTTAGAAGACTGATGAACAAGAATATGTCCTGTTATTTTGCAGTATGTGCAGTAAAGTAGAGGGAGCTTTTTACACCCTTATTGTCCAATTCCATTTACATTGAAAATGTAAAGGTGTTTCATTTGGAAGACAAATACTCAACAAAGAGCTATTGCGATTTTAAACAACTGACATAGAATCAGTGCATGCTAAGGGTTTATACTCCTTTCTCTTTTTTAATTTCTTTAACTACTTCAGTTAGTAGGAAAATTCTCTCTCACCACCAATCTGTACAAATGAGAAAAGTAAGAGTGTGGGGAGTCCTTACAGAGTTCAAATTCTGGGAGCCTATTTTATTATCTACAAAAGCATCTATATTAAATAAAATGCTCTGGTTTAATTGTATTATATAAATACATAAACCTGAAAGACTTGGAATAAAATGTGAATTTACAAAGAAAAAATAAAATAGGTAAAGGAACTAATTAGACATTTCTTCATAGGTGATAAACAAATGGCCAACAGGTATATGAAGAGATGTTCAAATTCACTAATCATTAGGAAAATGAAAATCAAGTCCACAATGACATATCATCTTATACCTGTCAGGAAGACTGTTACCAAAAAGACTGATAACAAGGAAAGAGTTTGAGGCTGAAGAAATGGCATCTGCAGTAGGCTGGGAAGGAGAAGAGTAAATGGAGACAAGTGAATCCTGAGCAATGTTAGTAGGAAGTAAAATGGTACAGCCACTATAAAAAACAGAAGTTCATTAAAACACTTAAAATGCAACTACCATATGATCCAGCAATCTCATTTCTAGGTATACACTCAAAATAATTGAAATCAGGATTTCAAAGAGATATCTGAACTCCTATGTTTATTGCAGAATTATTACAATAGCCAAGGTATGTAAACAACTTCATTGTTCATAAAAGGACTAATGGATAAAGAAAATATGGTATATGTATGCAATGGAATATTATTCAGCCTCAAAAAAGGAGAGTTTGATTCCCTGCATAATAGTACTGAAAACTTTTTGTTGATATAGTAATTGTCATAGTTGTGAAAGCTTATTTACATTTATCTTCACAAAGCAAAATTCTCTTAAGTATTGGTTTGAAAAGAAAATTCACTTCAGTGAATATATTTGAACTTAAACTGCTAGACTGGGAGTATTTATTTATCCACTTTGAAATCACATGCACTGTTCAGAAAATGTGCTAAGTACTTGGAATGAAATAGTGGTTAAAAAGAGCTTTGGTCCTATTCTTACAAGGTTTATGATCGAAGATTCAAACACAAAATGCCAATGAAATATTCATGCAAATAAAAGAGTATCTCATCTGAGATATGTACAAAAGGGGATAGGTGGTACTTAGAGAATGTATAATATAGAATTTAAAAAGAATTCAAGGAATATTTAAAGAGTACATGCCAATTACAATAAGAATTAACGGTATAAAAGTTAGGAGGAAGGAAAGAGTTTGAGGCTGAAGAAATGGCATCTGCAGTAGGCTGGGAAGGAGAAGAGTAAATTGAAAGCAAGGAAGATGTCAATTTATCTAAGCAAAGCTATGGAGGAGTTTGGAAAGATTTAAGTCTGCAGACCCAGTAAGAGTGGGATTATTCTGGCCCTATAGCTTGTCTTCATGATTTGTGTATTTTCCTAAGAATGATACGAAGGCACAAAAGGGTTCTCAGTACAATAAGTACATGTGCTTTGTGGCTGGGGCGGGGTGAGGGGAGGTGGTCAAGAATGAGTATTGGTTGTAGCAGCTTCTGGTGAGAGAAGGCTGTGATTTGCATTTGAAAAATACAGATTTTACTGTCGAGCATTAATGCAAACTGGCTTATTTCCTCTGGATGGTGGGAGAAGATTATTGCAGTCTTTTTTTTTTTTTTTGACTTTTACACACAGTATCTAGCAGGAATAAATTTAAAAACAAAACCAAAGAACATCTACAAAGAAGCAGGAAAACATGACCCATAATCACATAAATAAGAATCAAAAGTAGCTGACTGCAAAAATAACCCATAGGTTGGATTATCCGACAAGAACGTTTAACTATTATATAGTACTAAAAATTGGCTGAAGATTTGCAAGAGGTCAAGAGGAACAAGATGGAGGAACAGAAGAAAAATTTCAGCAGAAAGAGGGGGTTGTTTGCAGATAAGAACCAAAGTCAATTCTTGAACTAAATAATGCAAAAGATAAAATGAAAGTTGACTGAAGGATTTTATTGAGGCAGAAAGAAATTTATTCCTGATGGAAGCCCAGACCAGTAGAAAGAGATGAGGAGGGCAAGAAATAGGAAATGTGTAGGTTAATATAAACATTATTATATTTTTAACTTATTGAGGTATTGGTTTTTAAAGGGAACATAATAACCCAGTATCATGGACTGTATAAAAATATTCAGAAGTAGAAAGTATGAAGATAAGGATATAAAGGGTGTAAAAGCATTAGGTGGGATTGTGTAGTATCAGGTTTTCCATATTCCATGGGGATTTGCATAATATTTAATCCAAAATAAAACTACATTAGGACCTAAAGTGGGCGTGGTTCTGAGTCTCTAGATTGAGCTCTGTGATTCTTCAAAAAAACCAAAAAAAAAAAAACAAGCCTAAGAATGAGACAGAAGCCACCTATATTCATACAAAGTTCATCAGTATCAATTTGATATATAAAAACTTGTTTTATTAAAAAATAAACTAATACTCATATGGAATGACACAGGAAGATTTGTTAAGTGCTACACAGATGAGAATTGAGAAAGTCCTAATGTTTAAATTTATCAGTTTTCTGCATATTCACTTTAATATTATTTCAAAAGGCAGGTGACATCTAGACATTATCACTGCCATGGAAACAACAAGCATTTATTAGAATCATCATGAACTCAACAATAACATAAATTTTCATTCGTTATTTAGATTTATGATCTCATTAATGTTGAAACCACTAAAGTAGAAATTTAAATTTTAAGTAGAAAATGAAACTAAAAATGTGAAGTACCTTTAGTTATGGTCACGGTAAGTGAAGAGTTGGGTTAAAATTAAATCCAGCCAGCCAGAATCCTGTGCTAAAGTGCTCTAAGTTGCCTACTTCCTATAGGTCAGCACAGGGATGCTTTAGCTTTGGATGAGATTATAAATCGTGTGTCTTGAGATCCTATGTAAGATAAATGATGATTAATAGAAATATGTTTGTCTAGAGAGAAAAAAAGTAAAAGTTGCCATTAGGCTCTGTGCTAACAGGAACTGTGAATCAAGCCGTAACACATAGTCACCACAAAAAGACAGATATAATGAACAAAGAGATACTACCCAAATGGTAATGTGGACTATAAGCACAATACTGGAAAAGTAGAAAGGTTATTGGTCATTTTTTGCCAGTCTTTCCATAGAATGGCATGATCCTGTTCTATATTAGGAAGCCACATGAAGTATTCTAATATCTGGGGATGCAGCTTCCAAGAATAAGACAAGCGAAGAGAAACTAAAGCAGAATTATGTCATTGAATTTCGGATTGCTAATCATGCTGACACAAGTTTGAAGTCTGGGAAAGTTGCTAACTGTGACTTTGAGAAAGATGCATAAAATTTGAGTCACACTTTTACCATTTATCAAGTAGATATGAAAGCACTTAACTCACAGGGATGTGGAAAAATCACTGTATTGTACATAAAAAGTACTTCAACCACGTTCACCTTCATTTTCCGTCTCTTTGCTCCTGTTTTATCTCCATCCATCCTGGGTTGAGTAATTAACATGAATCCCAACTGGATGGGTACACTTAGGCTGTCAAACATCATATGTTCAATTTAGTCCTTTATGCAACAATTCTATATCACTCTCCAATTGAGGAAGGCTCTACTAGGAGAAGTTATTACTGTTCCTTTTTTGTACCAAGATGATATTCTCTATGCACCTGAAAAACAGTTTGTTTCTGGCAAACTGCACATGAAACATCTGGTTGCAAAATACATATGGGAAGTCTGCAATGGCTCAGATATTGGCAGCACATTTTGCCTGCTGGTTTCTTTAGGTGTAAAGAATTGGGAAAATGTGTCTTTTACAGAAACTTAATGACTTTCTCTAGCACAAGTACATAGGAAAAATACGAGGAAACTGATCAATTTAGTACCTTGTGTTTGTTTAATTCCAGCCAAAGCAACAACCCGATATGTGTTTGTGAGAAAAAGTAGAAACACTGGTTGAGAAAAAATAAATGGAAATCTGCTTGATTCCAAAGTCCAAAAAAATTATACAGCAAGTTTTAAATAACTAAAAATATTCCTCAAAAGCATGGAATGAATCCCAATCTCTCTCTTATACATTGGCTTGGTGAAGATTTTGTTTAAAGAATTTTCATCAGAGGTGATTCTAGTCTATGATACCTAATGAAAAACTTAAGTGTGCCTGTGTCAAGACTAAGAATTCTAAATCTACACAAGAAAGAAATTGATAGAAATAAATAATATATTCAGTGTGTTCAAGAGTAGAAAATATTACATTATTCTTATTAAACATTTTCATTTAAGATTCATAAGGAATCATGTGTGCTTTAGAACTAGGTGTACCTGGCTGAGCTGCTTATTAAGGGTTTACAATTTCACAAGTTATTTTCATTTTTCAAGTTTTAATTACTTACTCTTTAAACAGCTTTGTTGAGATATAATTAATGTTCAAAGAACTGTACATATTTGATGTGTACATTTTAATGAGTTTGGACACACGCAAATCCTTTCATTCCTGTAAGGGCACCTATCCTCACTTCATGGTTTTGTGTGTAAATATGTATGTGTGTGTGTATGAATAAGGAATATATGTTTTAACATAAAAATGCACATGTAAGATACTCAAAAATAGTGGCCATTTTTTGTGAATTTAAAAAACTGAAAGATAATTTTAGATATTTAATTGGAGTAAACAATGTTGAATATCTTGAATAAAAAACTTAAGAATAACTGATTTTCCAGAAAACACTATTTTGTTTTACTTTCAAATATTTTTGCTATTTATCTGTTAATCAACCAATTAAATTACAAATGAAATAGATGATTAACAGGAACCTGTATAGCACACTAAAATCTACTCAACAGTTTATAATAACCTATATGGGAAAAAATAGATATGCATGACTGATTCACTTTGCTGTACACCTGAAACTAATACAAAACTGCAAATCAACTATACTGCAATATAATTAAATTAAAAAAAAACAGATTTTTAGAATGCAACATATAGGTTGTTGAGCTTGAATAGGTATTTATGATGACTGGTGAGACAACTGCTGATAAAGTAGTGTTCTTACATCAATTCACAAAAACTGAAAAGAAAAGCACTGAAGCACAAAATAAATGGAAACCATCCAACCAAAGAAAGAGAAACATAGAGTCAACTGGAAAACAAGGTCTAAAATGGCAATAAATACATATCTATCAATAATCACCTTAAATGTCAATGGACTGAATGCTCCAATCAAAAGACACAGAGTGGCAGACTGAATAAAAAGGCAAAAACCTACAATCTGCTGCCTATAAGAGACTCACCTTAGGGCAAAGGGCACATATTGATTGAAAGTGAGGAGATGGGAAAAGATATATCATGCCAATGGACAGGAAAGGAAAGCAGGAGTGGCAATACTCATATCAGACAAAATAGACTTTAAGATGAAGTCCATAAAAAAAGACGAAGGACACTCTTTAATGGTTAAAGGATCCATTCAAGAAAAGAATATTACAATTGTCAATATATATGCCCCTAATATAGGAGCACCCAAGTACCTACAACAAGTACTATCAGACATAAAAGGAGAAATAGATGGCAATACAATAATTGTAGGAGACTTCAACACTCCACTCACATCAAAGGACAGATCCTCTAGGCAAAAAATCAGTAAGGCAACAGAGATCCTAAATGACACAATAGAAAAGTTAGACCTAACTGACATTTTCAGGACATTACATCTAAAAAAATCAGAATATACATTCTTCTCAAGTGCACATGAAACATTCTCAAGGATAGATCACATACTGGGTCACAAAGCTAACCTCAACAAATTTAAGAGTATAGAAATTATTTCAAGTATCTTCTCTGACCACAAAGGCATGAAACTAGAAATCAACCACAGGAAAGGAAATGAGAAAAAACATGGAGACTAAACAACATGCTACCAAAAAAACGAATGGGTCAATGAGGAAATCAAGAAGGAAATTAAAAAAGGAAATTAAAAAAATATCTTGAGACAAATGAGAATGAAGACACAACCACTCCAAATCTATGGGATGCCACAAAAGCAGTGCTCAGAGGGAAGTTCATAGCAATACAGGCCTTCCTCAAAAAAAAGAAAAATATCAAATTGACAACTTAACCCATCACATAAATGAATTAGAAAAAGAAGAAGAACAACAACAACAAAAAAACCCTAAAGTCAGCAGAAGGAAGGAAATCATAAAGATCAGAAAGGAAATCAATAAAGCAGAGATTCAAAAAACAATAGAAAAAAATTAATAAAACCAAGAGCTGATTCTTTGAAAAGGTAAACAAAATTGACAAACCTCTGGCTAGACTCACCAAGAAGAGGAGAGCAGAAAATCCAAATAAAATAAGAAATGAAAAAGGAGAAATCACAATGGATATTACAGATATACAAAAAAAAAAAAAACAAGAGAATACTATGAACAATTGTACGCCAACAAAGTTGACAACCTAGAAGAAATGGACAACTTTTTAGAAACTTATACCCTCCCAAAACTGAATCAAGAAGGAAGATATAAACTGAACAGACTGATCACTAGAAATGAAATTGAGTATGTCATCAAAACACTCCCTACAAATAAAAGTCCAGGACCAGATGGCTTCACAGGTGAATTCTACCAAACATACAAAGAGGAACTCATACCCATCCTCCTTAAACTTTTCCAAATGGTTGAAAAAGAAGGAACACTCCTGAAGACATTTTATGATGACAACATCACCTTAATTCCAAAACCAGACAAAGATACCACGAAAAAAGAAAACTATAGGCCAATATCTTTGATGAATATAGATGCAAATATTCTCAACAAAATTCTAGCCAACCAAATCCAACAACATATAAAAAAGATCATATACCATGACCAGGTGGAATTCATCCCAGGTACACAAGGATGGTTCAACATATGCAAATCAATTAGCATCATACACCACATTAACAAAAGTCAAAAACCACATGATCATCTCAATAGATGCAGAAAAAGCATTTGAGAAAGTCCAACATCCATTCATGATCAAAACTCTTACCAAAGTGGGTATAGAAGGAACATTCCTTAACATAAAAGCCATTTATGACAAACCCACAGCAAATATAATACTCAATGGAGAAAAGCTGGAAGCCTTCCCACTAAAATCTGGAACAAGACAAGGATGCCCACTCTCACCACTATTATTCAACATAGTATTGGAAGTCCTAGCTAGAGCAATCAGACAAACAACAGAAATAAAAGGCATCCGAAAGGAAGAGAAGAGGTAAAACTGTCACTGTATGTAGATGGTATGATACTATATATAGAAAACCCCAAGGACTCAACCCCAAAATTATTGAACTGATCAACAAATTCAGCAAACTAGCAGGATATAAGGTTAACATTCAGAAATCAATCACATTTCTGTATACTAACAATGAAATATTAGAAAACGAGTAACAAAATACTTTACCTTTTAAAATAGCACCCCCAAAAAATCAAGTACCTGGGAATAAACCTGACCAAGGTGGTGCAAGACTTATATGCAGAGAACTACAAAATATTAATCAAGGAGATCAAAGAAGATACAAAGAAATGGAAAAATATTCCATGCTCATGGGCCAGAAAAAATAATATTGTAAAAATGGCCATACTATCCAAAGCAATCTACAAATTCAATGCAATCCCTATCAAATTACAAACGACATTCTTCACAGAACTGGAACAATCCAAAAATTTATATGGAACCACAAAAGACCCAGAATGGCCAAAGCAATTCTGAGGAACAAAAACCAAGCAGGAGGCATAACTCTCCCAGACTTCAGGCAATATTACAGGGTCACAGTAATCAAGACAGTGTGGTACTGGTACCAAAACAGACATACAGACCAATGGAACAGAATAGAGAACCCAGAAATAAACCCAGATGCCTACGGTCAATTAATCTTTGACAAAGGAGGCAAGAACATAAAATAGGCAAAAGACAGTCTGTTCAGTAAGTACTGCTGGGAAACCTGGACAGCTGCATGCAAATCAATGAAACCAGAACACACTCTCACACCATGCACAAAAATAAACTCTAAATGGCTTAAAGATTTAAATATAAAAGACACCATAAAACTCCTGGAAGAAAACATTGGTAAGACATTCTCTGACATCAACCTTACAAATGTTATCTCAGGTCAGTCTCCCAAAGCAACAGAAATAAAAGCAAAGATGAACCAATGGGGCCTAATCAAGCTGACAAGTTTTTGCACAGCAAAGGAAACCAAAAAGAAAACTAAAAGATAACTTACAGAATGGGAGAAAATAGTGTCAAATGATGCAACTGACATGGGCTCAATCTCTAAAATATACAAATAACTTATACAACTCAACAGCAAAAAAGCCAGCAATCCAACTGAAAAGTGGGCAAAGGACCTGAATAGACATTTCTCCAAAGAAGATATGCAGATTGCCAACAAGTACATGAAAAAATGATGGCCAACAAACACATGAAAAAATGCTCAAGATCTCTGATGATTAGAGAAATGCAAATCAAAACTACCTTGAGATTCCACCTCACACCAGTCAGAATAGCCATCATTAATAAGTCCACAAACAACAAATGCTGGAGGGGGTGTGGAGAAAAGGGAACCCTCATGCACTGTTGGTGGGAATGTAAACTGGTACAATCACTGTGGAAAACAGTATGGAGGTACCTTAGAAAACTATACATAGAACTACCATATGACCCAGCAATCCCACTCTTGGGCATATATCTGGACAAAACTTTCCTTGAAAAAGACATTTGCACATGCATGTTCATTGCAGCACTATTCACAATAGCCAAGACATGGAAACAACCCAAATGTCCATTGACAGATGATTGGATTAGGAAGATGTGGTATATATACACGATGGAATACTACTCAGCCATAAAAAAGAATGAAATAATGCCATTTGCAGCAACATGGATGGAATTAGAGACCCTCATACTGAGTGAAATAAGTCAAAAGAAGACAAATACCGTATGATATCACTTATATCTGGAATCTAATATATACTGCACAAATGAACCTTTTTACAGAAAAGAAAATCATGGACTTGGAGAACCAACTAGTGGTTGCCAAGAGGGTGGGGGAGGGCATGGGATGGTATGGGAGTCTTGGGTTAACGGTTGAGGACTATTGTCTTTGGGATGGAAAAGCAAGGAGATCTTGCTGTATAGCACCAGGAAGTATGTCTAATCACGTGTGACAAATATGTGTAACCGGGTCACCATGCTGTGCAGTTGGTAAATTGACAGAAATATGTAAACCAGCTATAATGGAAAAAAAAAAAGTGTGTTCTTAGAAAGGCCAGGTTTCTCAATGTGCTGGTAGAGACATATACCAGGATCCACGGCCTGCAGAAGTCCCAGACTAGGGATCAAATCTGTTTCATAGCAGTGATCAGAGCTACGGCAGTGACAATGCTGAATCCTTAACCCACTGAGCCACCAGGGAACTCCTGGATGGGATAATTCTTGATTGTGAAAAACTGTCCCTCGACCATGGGTCTTTAGCATCCCTCATTCACATTTGCTGAGTGACATCAGTGTACTCCATCACTGCCATAACCCAGTCCACCTAACATGGTTCCAAATATTTAAATCTGATCCAGTGATACATGAATGTTACCAGAGAAGTATTTCCATATACATGTCAAGGACAGTTTTGAATACACACACACATATGTCTTGCTGCTTTTATGTGAAATTTAACCCATCATCTGTGACTACATTTCCCTCTCCATACACCTATACATTAAAATCTTTCAAACAGAAAAAATATTCCATCAAAGTAACTAATCAAAAACATCCTTATCTGTCATCAGCTTTACTTATAATTTACAATACTTCAGGGCAATATTCCTTTAATTTCCATGTTTAGCATAGAAAATCCCATTTACGTGATATTGCTCGCATAGTACATCCTATTTCATTTTCATAAATTCCTTTTGTTTTTCTGTATCACTCATGGTGCTGTGTTTGCTCATATATTTGTTTTTGATTTCTTGGCCATGCCTGCGGCATATGAAATTCCCAGGCCAGGGATCCAACTCTCACCATAGCACTGACCCAGGCCACAGCAGTGACAACACCGGATCCTTAACCCACTACACCACAAGGGGACTCCAGGCTCATGTGGTTTTAATTTTGTTTTTTGAGCTCATTATCAGCTTTTTGTTTCTTTGTCTCTCAGAGCCTATGTGCTCTGGAAAATGGAAACATAGCCACATAGAAGTTTCTTATATTTGTCTATCAAAACCTTGAAGAATATTATCACAAAAGGATGGTTTTATGTGTTAATTTCCCAGACTAAATATCTTCAACAGGCAAGTGGTAGCAGTTTAGATCCTACCTCTCAGGATTCTCGTTTTGGAAACTCTGGATGATCAGATCCTTTGTTTCCACTGAAAGCTCTTGTGGGACCCTTCCTTAATGCAGGGCAAACACTTCAGCTATGAATTACACTGAAAATGAGATACAGCTGCTTGTGTTTGTCTGAGTGGTAAAAGTCTGTAACAAATATCACTGTATCAATGTGACATATATCTATGTCTGCTGTTGTTCTGACCACTGAACACTCAGGTTTGATTTTTAACTTTTAGTTCACGAAAGCTTATATTTGTCAGTGGTTCAGATCATCTTAAATACATGTATCTCAGTGTGATAAAGAAAAGCTCTATTCTTTTTAGGGAAATATAACTACTGATAAATGTTTTAATGCACATTAATTTTTGATCTCACATGAAATGTGTTCCTATGATTAGCTGCATTGAATAAATTCCTTCCCGAGCTACAGCCTGTAGTAAAAGGAATAGAGAAGATTTCTGCTTCCAGTTTGAAATTATAGGATGTTAAAGGTTTTCCCTCTCATGGTTAAGAAAAAGAAAACAATATAAAATAATTTCATACTTTTCTTTGCAGAATGTGGAAGTTCTTGCACCAGAAATCAAAGGTGTGCCACAGCAGCAACCCTCGCCATAGCAGTGACAATGCCAGATCTTTAACCACTGAGCCACCAGGGAACTCTAATTTTATGCTTTTATGTTGTCATAAATTCAAATGCCCTCTCTGGACATGGCAGGCAGAAGAGAGATGCCACCCAAGATATACAGTCTTTGCCCAGATAACGAGAAAGCAGCTGGGCCTTGAATGACTGTTAGGCTGGAAAGATGGGCTAGAATGTGGAAGAGTTCAAAAGGCAGTAATAAATCACTGTGCTTGACAAACCGCCCCTCACACTACCACACACACTTAACAAATGCTTAGAAGGCAGTACTGGAGGAGAAACTAGAAAGGACTGAGAAATTAGAACAGTCTTCCTTAATGAGTATCATAGGTTCTGGATTCTGCTAGAGTTTACTACAAAAAAAGACCAAACTTATCAAAATCACCTCAGCTAACAACATGACAAATTCAAGTAAAAAAGTTCCTCAATGGTGATATCCTGGAAAGCTGAAGGCTGTAATAACCATAGGCAACTGATTTTTTTTTTGTTTTATTAAAGTCTAGTTGATTTACAATGCTGTGAAAATTTCTGTGTATTTTAATTAAATCTGTAGCATAGTTCCAGCTTAACTCCTCCCTTCAGGTGGATTCAGAATGACCAGCACCTCAACCTAACTGCCTAAGAGAAGAAATGCCTGAACCCCCATATAAATAAGAACAAAAGCTACATTATCAGCTCCCATCACTCCTTTATACATACATGTGACATTTTTAAAAAATATGGTACATGCAAAAGTAACAGATAAATGTGACTCATAATCAAAAGAAATCAGTCAAAAGAGGCATATAGATAACCAAGATATTGGAATTACCAGAGGGTAACTAAAACAAATACTTAAATATATATTAATAATTTACTGGAGAAGATGGATATAATGGGTGTGAGAATGGGAAATTTCAGGAGAAAAATGGTAACCTCTTAAAAAGAACAAAATAGGAACTTTAGGACTGGAAATTAAAATACCTGAACTGAGAAATTTGTCACATCACTTATAAATATGTTAGACATTTGTAAAAATAGGAAATAGAATATGTGAATATAGGTCCACAAAAATTTATCTCACATATAGCAGAGAAAGAAGACACTTTAAAGAAGCAGAGCCTCAGTCACCTGTAGGGTGACTAACAGGTGGCCTAAGACAAAATCCAGAATAAACACAGAAAAAAGATAAAAGTTTTTGAATACATGATGGATTAAAATTTTCCAAATTAGAGTAAAAATAAAAATTCATTCTCCAAGAATCAGTTCAGGGAATCAAAAACAAAATAGAAAAATTGATAAACCTTTAGAGAGACTCATCAAAAAAAAAAAAAAAGGAGGGCCCAAATCAGTAATATCAAAAATGATAAAGGAGACAACTGAGACAGCAGAAACACAATGGGTCATAAGAGAATAATACTAGTAACTATACACCAGTAAAATGGACAACCTAGAAAAAATGAACAAATTCTTGATTACACTCTCCCAATACTGAACCAGGAAGAAATAGAAAATATGAACAGACCAATCACTGTACTGAAATTCAATCAGTAATTTAAAAACTCCCAAGAAACAAAAGTTCAGGACCAGATGGCTTTATAGGTGAATTCTACCAAATATTTAGAGAATAGTTAACAGCTAAACTTTGGAAACAATTACAAAACACTGCAGAGGAAGGAACACTTCTAAACGCATTCTATGAGGACACCATCACCCTAGTGCCCAAACTGAACTAAAACAACACACAAAAAAAATAATACTACAGGTCTGTATCACTGGTAAAAATAGATGCAAAGTCCCCTAACAAAATATTAGCTAACCAAATACAACAACATTTTAAAAGGATGATCAAAAAACCATGATCAGAAAAAGCCACGAGCAAGTGGGATTTATCCCAGGGATGCAAGGATTTTAAATACCAGCAAATAAATCAATGTGATACACCACCTTAACAAATCAAAGAATAAAACCACAGAATGATCACAATAAATGCAGAAAAAGCTTTGGAAAAGCTCAACATACATTTATGATAAAAACTCTCCAGAAAGTGGGCATAACTTTGCTCAACATAATAACGGTCATATATGATAAACGCACCACATCATACTCCGCAGTGAAAATCTGAAAGTTCCTCTAAGGTCAGGAACAAGACCATTCTTGCAACTTTATTCAACATAGATTTGGAAATCCTAGCCACAGCAATCAGCAAAGAAAAAGAAATAAAAGGAATCCAAACGGGCAAGGAAGAAGTACTACTGTTACCATGGGAGTTCCTGTCATGGTTCAGTGATAACGAAGAGCAGGTTTGATCCCTGGCCTCACCGAGTGGGTTAAAGGATCCAGCATTGCCCTGAGCTGTGGTGCAGGTTGCACTTGTGGCTTAGATCTGGTTGCTGTGGCTGTGGCCTAGGCCAGTGGCTGCAGCTCTGATTCAACTACTAGCCTGGAGACTTCCATATGCCAGGGGTGCGGCCCCTCAAAAAACCAAAAAAAAAACAACAAAACAAAGAAAGAAACCAAACTGTCACTGTGTTTATTGTAAATAAGCCCAGAATGTAAGGATTTATAGAATGTGGTCAGCTGGAGAATAAAATTAGTCAAGCATATGGTATAAAAAGTACTAAAAAACACAAATACAGAAGCAAAAAAAAGGAAACAGAAAAATCTATATCTAACAGGACTCTTATGGACACATGGTTAAATGTCCACTTTTTCACCTTCCCAATGGGGGAGAAAGGAATACTTAGAAACTGATAGTTTTGGTCTCTCCAGATAGAAGTTAGTACTTCTATCTTGTTTGAATCTGCTGAGTAGTTCCCAAAGTTTGGTGTTGGAGAAAATCTATGATTTATGTGAGTATGTTTTGACAATTCAATTATATTATGATAATGCAGAAATGTTGCTTTAACTTTAAAAAAAATCAATGTAAATTACCACATTAATAGAATAATGGAGAAATATATAATCATCTCAGATGCAGGAAAAGTATTGACAAAATCCAATACCTATTCATGATAAAAATACATAAAACAAATTTTGAAATAGAAAGGCACTTTCTCAATTCAATGAATGTGTTTTAAATATCTGTAAATAACATCCCATATTTTCCCCCTAAAATCAAGATATATATTCTCACAATCTCTTTTCAACACTGTAAGTACTGAACATAGTATGATAAAGTAATCCAAAAGATTGGAAAGGATGATCATAAGTAGAAAACCTAAAACTATTCACAACAAAATTAATATGACTAATACATAAAAAACAATGTCCCAGGATCTAGGTCAAAACACAGAAATAACTATTTCCACATACTAGCACCTAATCACTGGAAAACAGATAAAAAAAAGAAAATAATACCATCCAAAATAGCATTAAAGGAGTTCCCGTAGTGGTGCAGCGGAAACAAATCCAACTAGGAACCATGAGGTTGCAAGTTTGATCCCTGGCCTTGCTCAGTAGGTTAAGGATCTGACGTTGCCGTGAGATGTGTAGGTCGCAGACGTGGCTAGGCTCCAGCGTTGCTGTGGCTGTGGTGTAAGCCGGTGGCTACAGCTCCGATTAGAACCCTAGCCTGGGAACCTCCATATGCCATGGGTGCAGCCATAAAAGGACAAAAAGACAAAAAAAAATAGTATTAAAATATATAACCTTTAAAATCAATTTAATAATTGTTTATGACATCTCTTCTGACAATTATAAAATACTTTTAAGGGAAATTAAAGATTAGAATATGTCATTATTCATGAAATTACAGTCTCAAGCTTTTAAAAAAGTCAGTTCTTACCAATCTATAGATTCAGCACAATTATAATGAAATTTTATAGACATTTATAGTCTAATCACAAAACTTTATGGAAATGCAAAGAATTTAGAAGAGCCGGTAATATTGTAGATTTCAAGACTCACTTTAAAACTGCAGTAAATTAAATAGTATGGAAATGGCATAAAGAATGACAATCAGATTAACATGAAGAAATAAATATTAGATCCATACAACAGAATAATCAAATATAGATCTAATCATATCCTATCTTGACTTCTGACAAAAGTCTCAAAGAAATAAAATGGGGGAAGAAACAGCTTTTTAATAGGTAGTACCCAAAACATTAAATATCTGTGCAAAAAAATTAATGAAACATGATCATTATTTCACACGACACAGAAAAAAGCTAATTCAAGAAGGATTATAGTTCCAAACATTAAATAAAATGACACAAAGTGTACTATAAAAATCATGAAAAAGTATTTTCATAACCTTGATATAGAAAAGCATTTCTAAAATAGAGCAGGCACAAAAAGGACACACAAAACAACCAAACTACACAAAAGCCAAACAAAAACCCAAATATCCTGATGGATTGGGCTCCTGAAAGTCTTTGGGATTAGAAAATACTGACCCAGATAGGAATAAAGTATTTATTACTTATATCTGACAAATTACTTGTATCTAGACCATATAAAGTAAGCCGTAACAGTGAAATAAAAAGATGCGAACCCCATTTTTTTAAAAGTAGGTTAAGGATCTGGCATTGCCGTGAGCTGTGGTATAGGTTGCAGACGCGGCTCAGATCCAGCATTGCTGTGGCTGTGGTGTAGGCCGGCAGCTGTAGCTCCAATTAGACCCCTAGCCTGGGAACCTCCATTTGCCGCAGGGGCGGCCCTAGATAAGGCAAAAAGACAAAAAAAAAATGTTTTGAAAGGAAAAAGATTGCAAACTAGAATATTCTCTCCAGCAAGAATGTAATTTAAAATAGAAGGGGAAATAAAGAATTTCCCCAACAAACAAGAGCTAAAATATTATAGTAATACCAAAACCCATTCTAAAAGAAATACTGAAAGGGCTTCTCTAAAAACAAACAAACAAACAAAAAAACATGTTAAGAAGCAAGAAGAAATAGGATAGAGGAAACCACAATTGGAAAGCAATCACTTAAATAAGCCAGCATACAGATTTAAAAGTGAAAAAAAACTGTAAAAGCAATGAAAAACACAAGGAACAGCAAAAGGACAAACATGAAGATTTAAAAAAAAAATCATAAAATGTGGGGAAGGAAAGTATTAAAATATAGATTCTTTTTCTATTACTTTAATAATGTATTTGAACCTATATGACTATCAGGCTAAAGCTAGCAGATACAGGAAGGAGTAAACATACCTAAAAAACAGGGCTAGCAAGTCAAAACCAAACATTACATTCACCATCACCCTAATACTAAAGTCAGACAAAGATACCACCAAAAAAGAAAACTATAGGCCCATATCTTTGATGAATATAGATGCAAAAATTCTCAACAAAATTTTAGCCAACCAAATCAAGCAACATATAAAAAAGATCCTACACCACGACGCAGTGGGATTCATCCCAGGTTCACAAGGATGGTTCAACATATGCAAACCAATCAACATCATATACCACATTAACGAAAAAAAGGTCAAAAACCACATAATCATCTCAATAGATGCAGAAAAAGCATTTGACAAAGTCTAACATCCATTCATGATCAAAACTCTTACCAAACTGGGTATAGAGGGAACATATCTTAACATAATAAATGCCATTTATGACAAACCCACAGCAAATATAACACTCAATGAAGCAAAGCTGAAAGCCTTCCCACTAAAATCTGGAACAGGACAAGGATGTCCACTCTTACCACTTGAATTCAACATAGTATTGGAAGTCCTAGCCACAGTAATCAGACAAACAAAAGAAATAAAAGGTATTCAAATTGGAAGAGAAGAAGTAAAATTGTCACTGTATTTTGATGACATGATACTATATATAGAAAACCTTAAGGATTCAGCCCAAAAACTACTTGAACTGATCAACAAATTCAGCAAAGTAGTAGGATATAAAATTAACACTGAGAAATCAGTCGCATTTCTGTATACTACAATGAAATACTAGAAAAGGAATACAAAAATATAATGTCTTTAAAAATTACACCCCAAAAAATCAAATAGCAAACTAAACATACATGTAACCTACTACCAAATGATTCCAAAGCTAGATACTTACCAAAAACAAAACATATGTCCATGAAAAAGAAATGAAAATACATGGTCACAAAAATATTTTAGTAAGAAAGTATGTAACAGCTTTATTTATAATATGCACAACCTGGAAATTCTCCAAAAATCCATTAATAGTAGGCTGGATAATTAAACTCTCATAGAATCTCACACACACACACAACAATTCTAGGCAACAACTACAGAACAAGAAAAACAAACAGCAATCACTATATGAAACAGTGTGGATGCTTCTAAAATAAAAGGTATAGCCTGAGTATTACTAATTTTATGAAATTCCAAAGAAGGCAAAATAATCTATGGTGAAAAAAAAGGTATAGCCACATTGCCTTAGAGGAATGTGGGTTACCTGGGAAAGGGCATGGAGGAAATTTTGGGGGCGATGTTATGTTATCTATCCTGATAGGAATGTGGGTTAACAGATGCACACATCTTCATAACAATATGAATAGATAATTCAGTATTTTCCTTATGTATATTATTTCATACATTATAGTATTACATATGGAAGTGCAAAGTCCTATGTATATAATACATATATTTGAACATCACAAGATGACAAAATAGTTACCTAGATTAATCAAGTAATGTCCATACATAAAATAACTAGTGACAAAACAAACCAATTAGAGAGCCTAGCTCTAGATCTCTGGGGGATATGAGATAACGGTTCTGAGACCATTACACACAAATACTGGAACAGAACAATTAAGTTCTGGCTGGCAGACAGTGGGTGCTAGATTTCTCACTGCTAGAGTGAAAGGTTATAGAGAAGAAAGAAGAGACTAAAATCACTGAGATGGTAATGTCTTAGAATGAGTCTATCAGTATGAATTCATGTGAGCTTAATATAGACACCAATGGAAACACATAAAATTGTTTAGAGATATGTATATAAACATGGGTTATTCCATCCATACATTAACTTTTCTGTCCTCTGAGAAAGTCTAGAAACAAAACACCTCAGTGGCACTGAATTCCCAGATCTTGGTTTTTAAATCCATTTTCCAATAAAAGAAATCAGAACACCATAGAGAAATTGCTGATTCTAGTGCCCTGAAATATATAAGATGAGCCTGGAGCATCTTATAGTGCCAGAAAATAAGAAAGGGCTGAAAAACAAAAAAATATATAAAACAAGAAAAAAACCTACCATGATGGGAGCCTATCAAAGGGAGACAAAGGGCATCTGAAAGAGCTCCCAATAGGTGAAACTGGAATAATTGTAGCAACAAAATAAATAAAATAGTATTGAGTTATTTCTCAAAGTCTAAGTAAATATGACATATACAGATATAAATAAGCAATGGAATAAATAATAGGGTGACAAGATAAATGTTCCCTGCAGAAAAATTATAAATCATTTATGTAGATACATGTTCTTAAGAAGGGAGAGCATAACCTCCAACTCGTTAAGTAAAGGCTGAACAGTAATTTCCTTCCAAAGAGTAAAATATGGAAAAGGAAATAAGAGTAACTTGCCAGTGGGGCAATCTGCCAACGGCCGCTTCAACCATGTGATTAAGATGAATACCAAGAATGCTAAGACATGAAGGTAACATGAATCCTTGATATAATAGGATGAACATGGCACTTTAACTCTGTCTTCTTCCAAAACATAGCCCCAGTCTAATCTTAAGAAAAATATCAGACAAATACCAATTGACAGGCATTCTTAAAATACCCGACACTCTTCAAAACTGTCAAGGGCATCAGAAACAAGACAAGTCAGAGAAATTGTCACACCCAATTGGTTCCTAAGCATACATGACAACTACATTTTATGTGCAATTCTGGATGGGATCTTAGAAGAAAGGACTTGGAACAGAAAAAGTTTTCCTTTAGACAAAAAGTAAGGAAATCTCAGTAACATGTAAATTATAATTAATAGTAATATACAAATGTTGGTTTATTGTGTACCATATATTTTTTCAAAGATTTCAAAATTAGGGGATACTAAGTATGAAGAGAATGAGAATTTTCTGTACTAGTTGTGTATTGTTTCTGGGCATCCAAAACTATTCTGAAATAGAATGTTCACTTACAAATAAGGTAATAGCAATTCCATGTTCCTCAAAGGAAACCAAGTCAAGATGCTTATACAAATTTCTCATTTCCAAATAAAGCATCATTCTAATCTTATTTAAATTTTCCTGATCCATGCTCACTAAAAAAGAACACCTGTCTGATTTTACAACTCTCATAATTATGGAGACTTAAATGGACATGCACAGCTTTTTAAAAAATATTATATGGAGCTTATGAGTTATGTAATATAATACAATAATATTAAAAACACTATATTAGCTTCCACCTGCTGTTGTGACAAATTACCACACATTTACTGGATTAAGACAAGACAAATTTAATACTTGATTGTCCTAGAGGTCAGCATTCTGAAACCGATTTCACTGCGTTACAACCGAGAGGTCAGCACAGTTGTATTCTCTCTGCATGCCCTCTAGGAATATCAGTTATTTTTCTAGCTTCTAGAAGCTGCTTATAATCCTTGGCTCATGACCACATCTCCCCAACCTCTGCTTCAGTCATCACATCTCCTCTGAATCTGACCTCCCACCTCCCTCTAATCAAGACTTGTCTTTATGTTGCCCATGTTGTGCCCACATGGGCAACCCAAGATAATCTTCCCATCTCAAGGTCCTAACTCAATCACATCTGCAAAAACCCTTTTGCCACGTAAGGTAACCTACTCAGTGTCAGGAACTAGAATGCAGAAATCATTGGGGAGTAGTTCCCATCATGGCTCAGTGGAAACGAATCTCATCTGTATCCATGAGGACACGGGTTTGATCCCTGGCCTCACGCAGTGGGTTAAGGATCCTGCATTGCCATGAGCTGTGGTGCAGGTTGCAGACAAGGCTCAGATCCCAAGGTTGCCATGGCTGTGCTGTAGGCAGGCAGCTACAGCTCCAATTCAACCCCTAGCCTGGGAACCTCCCTATGCCATGGATGCAGCCCTAAAAAGATAAAGGAGAAAAAAGAAATCTTTGGGGAATCTATTATTCTAAGCCACTATATACATAAGAAAATATGGGTAGAAAAACACCTACAACAAATATCCTGAATAAACAGTTGCTTTTTAACTAGGTTAATTTTCTCTGTCATATGACTTCACATGATCATATTCAACAACTACAGCAAGTATCTTCAATATATCCTAAGATCTAGCTTTTAAACCGTATTTTAGGCTTGTGCATATAAAGTTGGTAGTGTAGTTTTTTCTGTCTTTGTATTCTGAGGACTTAACATAACGAATGGTTACATTTAGAGCAGTCATCACATGAATGCCACACATTAAGATTATACTTTCTTTTATTGATCAGACCTTATGTTTTGTTAGTACACTATTATTTTAATGTATGGCATATGACCTAGAATGCACGGTGACCAAAAGGGTTTCCTTTGAGAGAGGATGATGGACTGCTGGTTTAAAATTTCACTTCCACTCTCTAGATATGTTGTTTTGGACAAATCACAAACTCTATTTCAATTCCCTCCTCTTTACAATGGAACTGTTAGTAGGACCTACTGCATGAAATTTTCTGAGAATCAGTGTCTACTGGATGTAACACACTTAGAGCCTAGTGATGACAGACACTTTATTCTACTGCTGCTACCACCACTAATATTAAGGGATTGAACATTCAAGCATCAATGTTTCTCCATTTACATTGTTTGGTTCTTGTATAAAATAACATATTCTTAATTGTATATGTAACTTATAAACCAAATACAAAAATGTTACAGACATCTGTGGAGATTTACTTCAGATGTTTAGAAAAGTTCAAAGGAAGCTGTATGCTCTTCCATGATATAGTTCATTAATCTTGTGAAAAATTCAATTCATTTTACAAATCAATTAAACATTATAATATTCTGGCTTTCATAGATACTGAGACTATAACGAAAGATCTAAGGTTAACAACTCTGTCTCCCTAGTGTTAATCTCATCTTTGCTTAATCATTATTTAGATTTATTTAGAAGAACTCCAGACTAAAATGATAAATAAAAAGACAAGCTTTGAAAGTTAATATTTGAAAGAGCAGAAGATGCACTAATTTTTAAGCTATTCTATAATTTTGCTATAGCTTGTTCTGGCATAGCTAAATTCATGATATATAAGGGCATTTGTTTCATAAAATTCTCAAAATTTCATATCTACTATATTAGCAAAATTTTGAAATCCACTGCATACATTTAGAGTCCTAGATAAATTTTATTGTATCTGCTATTAAAATATATGTTTCAAAAGACACCAATACCGAAGACAACAAAGACAAAAAAAAACTAATACAAAATACAAAACATTCAGTGCTCATTTTGGATATCTTTTCCAAAGGTTTTCATTTTATATTCAATTTCAGGAAGGATGGTTTCCTTAGCAACTAACACTCTGCCACATAGCTCTTTGACAGAACATCACTAAAAAATAACGGTTAGGCTTTATGTGCCTGAAAATGTGAGATTTTTACTACTTATTAAAGTCATTATCCATTATTTTTAAGTATCATTGAGGTACTTATCATTTAACACCTGTGGGCACTTAAACCTAGTGTAATGTAGCCAAAAAAAAAAATCTCCTAAAATTATTGCCACCAAGAAGAATGTGGAGAAGTTGCTGAAATTATGAATGGAATTTGTCTTTATTGCCAGTGTTCACAGCAAAATGTATTATAAAGGCAATGAAACTGCTTTTAGAAAAGGCTTGAATTATAATCATAGATGTTTCCTCTTAAAAGATGAAGATTCTCATGAATATACCTTGACTGTGCATTAATATATCTATTGCCCGGCAACCAGTTTTCATAGAATTGGAGATATAAATTTCTAGAAAGATCAATTAATAGATAAAGGTTCATTTAGATGTTTATTTATTTTCACCATTTGTATAATACTGTGCATTTACTTACGTGTGTACATGTCTTCAGTGAAAACTACCTGCATCTTCCACTGAACCTCTCTGTGCTTACAATGAGTGTACCTGCATAAAAATGTTTCTTTGAACCTCTAAGAAAGTATTTTAAAATGAAATCACTTCATTCCTTTCAATTTTTTAACTTATTGAAGAAAACACATCAATTACTTAGAGTAATTTAAAAAGTTTTTAATGTATATATGTATATATATTTAAAATATATGTGTGTTTCTATTATTTTAGAATAAAACCACCCTGGTAGAGATTATTTAATATCAAAAATGAGGTGCTGATTCCATAATATGAATTATTGCGTAATAGGAATTAATGCTATTATTATTTTTGGCTATGCATTAATTCTACAAATATTTATTATTTTATTTTTTTATTTGACATTGTTATATAAATAGTGTCACTGCAGTGATTACTGTGAAATGATTGATTGCCCTGGTTACTTGATAAAATGTTGAAGATGGTTTGTAAGAAAAATGATAAAAAAGTGAAAATTCATAAGAATAGAGAAAGAAGGACTAAAGATATAAAAATGAAGAAATTTAACAAGAATCCTGAAAAGAGTATTATCAGAAACTGATATGAGATTCCAGAATCCAGAATTATTAATTTACTATCATAAAGTGATAAATAAAAATACTGTGAATGAAAAAATAACCATATAATATCATCAACATGAATTTAGTAAGTTTTTCCTCATAAAGTACTGGATTATATGTATTTTTCAAATATGTCAAATCAAGATACTAAAAATAGACCAAAGATACAGACTCAGGCTCATATGAGTATTGCGGCTGTGCTTTCAAATCACTGGAGGAAAGAGGAAGCTAAAAAAAATGACACGAAATATACATCTTTTCTTCTCTCCTTATGTAAAAATATATCTCATATTAAGAAAGAATTTACACCATGACCAAAAGGAAAAATTAAACAAAAAGTCACTAGAAGTAAAATGGGTAAAATAAAATATAACTTTGTACTCATATTTTTCTAAACATATAGTGTACTCAGAAGCCATAAGAACATGAATGATTCATTGAAGAGATATAATTACAAAATTACATAACACAACTTATACCATCAGTAAAGTTGACAGAAAATTGAAATATTCAAAAATAAAATACAACAATAATGACAAATGGTTTCGTGCTCCTTTTTATTAAAACAGAAAACAAAAATTAGAAAATAGAAAAAAATTAACTGGGAATTGTCCAAAGCAAATATTAGAAACTTTCAAGTCAAAAGAAGAAATACAACTCAAGAAATACAACTATGAGGAAATATATTCCCATCCACTAATTACATGTGTAACAACTAGATATTGTCTCTTATAAACAAGAATTTTAAATATTGAAAAATTTTAGCATTTCCTGTGGAATATTAGAATGTACATTCTTATGCTTTCTTGGTGGGTGTATAAACTTATCTTTTTTCAGCATCTTGGCATTAATCGTATCATGTGAAGGTGATGGTAATGCAAGAAATATTAGTGACAAGAGAACAGCGTCTCTCATCAGGGAAGATAAAGCCTGTAACAACTTCATCTTTGTTCATGCATTTGACTGTTTTTAAAGGTTAATTTTTTTGGGGGGGGGAATCAATATATATAAAACATTTAGCATAAGTCATGGTTCTCAGAAAGTGGTCAAAGAGGTTAGCTGTAATTAAGGCTGTTGTAACCAAATATTTTAATATGCTATTATTTTGTTAATGATATTAATATATAACATGCATCTAACTTAAAACAAAGCTGCTAAATTCAGTAAAGCTAATGCAAGTATATTGCATCTTCTAGTCATGGGTTACAGGTTTACTTTTAAAAAAACATATTGTTTACTTTGTCTTATGTGAAATCAAATCTACTAGAGCTTAATGAATTATGTGGTTTTCAACAATAGGGGGAATAAAAGCAGCACATTTCTTGGAATCTTAACATGTCGCATTTTGTTTTCTGAACTAAAAGTTTATGGGAATTTAGGGGATTTGGATATATATACACACACACATATTTGTTCGGTTCTATTACAAGCTAGAATTTATTTTGCTCTGTGAATACACCACTGAACTTCTTTTACACAAATGTTTTGCATTTGAGAATACATGCAGATCTAGGTTTGTTTTTCATCAGTGCTACAGCATGTACATATATTCCTAATGAAATTGATGAATTATATAAAGGGGGTATCAGAGCAGAAATTTGTTTTGAAAAATAACTCCCAGAGAGTATAATAGTCAGTGGTTGGTTGCCAGGTGTTTAATGTTGGGGAGAAGGGGTGAATACTTGAAGCAAAAGATCTTTTGTTTTCAAAGCAGTGAAATGATTTTCTATGGTACTGCATCTATGGATATATTGGCATTGTAAATTCGTCAATACACATAGAACTTTACAACATGAACCTTAATGTGCACATATAAAATTTCTATTCTAGGACTGAAGGGAGAAAGTGATAAAAAAAAATAATTGTAGTATAAATGTATGAAACAACCTCACTGAAGGGAGTGGAAGAAACAGTTCTGACCCAAGTTGGAAATGCATGGCATCTAATTTTCATTTTCATTTCCATTTTATTGATGTGGGCCCTCTCCTTTTTTCTTGATGAATCTGGCTAAGGTTTATCTTTTCTTATCATTTCGAAGAACAAGCTTTTATTTTATTTTATTTTATTTTTGCTTTTTAGGGCCACAACTGCAGCATATGGTGGTTCCCAGGCTAGGGGTCTAATCGGAGCTACAGCTGCCGGCCTATGCCACAACCACAGCAATGCCAGATCTTAGCCAAGTC
This sequence comes from Catagonus wagneri, assembly GCA_004024745.2. Taxonomy (NCBI): domain Eukaryota; kingdom Metazoa; phylum Chordata; class Mammalia; order Artiodactyla; family Tayassuidae; genus Catagonus; species Catagonus wagneri. The sequence goes on from PVHT020000061.1 coordinate 2,313,963, forward strand.
TGTGACCTACACCACAGCTCACGGCAATGCCAGATCCTTAACCCACTAAACAAGACCAGAGATCGAACCCACAACCTCATGGTTCCTAGTCAGATTCGTTAACTGCTGAGCCATGACAGGAATACAAAGAACAAGCTTTTGAACTTTTCTATTTTCTTAGTCTCTAGTTCATTAATTTCTGCTCTAATATTTTTTCTTTTCTTTCCTTCTACTAATTTTGGGCCTTGTCTGTTCTTCCTCCTTTAGTTGCTTGTTAGCAATTAGGTTGCTAATATGAGAGGTCAGGTTTTTTTATTTGAGATTTTTCTTGTTTCCTGAGATAAGATCATATTGCTATAAACTTCCCTCTCAGAACTGTTTTTGCTGTGTCCCATAGGTTTTGGATTGTTGTACTTTCATTGTCATTTTTTTCTAAGTATCTTTGGATTTCCTCTTTGATGTAGTGACCCATTGGCTGTTTAGCAGTATATGAGAAACCCACAACTAACGTCATTGTCAATGGTAAAAAACTAAAAGCACTTTCACTAAGATCAGGAAAAGACAAGGATGTCTACTTTCACCACTGTTATTCAATGTAGTGTGGAAGTCCTAGTCATGGCAGAGAAGAAAAAGAAATAAAAGTAGTACAATTTAGGAAAGTAAGTAAAACTATCACTGCAAATGATATGATACTATACCTAGAAAATCCTGAAGACACTACCAGAAAACTCTTATAGCTCATTAATGAATTCAGTAAAGCTGCAGGATATAAAATTAACACACATAAATCAATTGCACTTCTTTTTCTTCTTTTTTTTTTCTTTTTTACAGTCTGAGCTGAGGCATATTCAAGTTCCCAGGTTAGGGGCTGAATCAGAGCTGTGGTTACTGGCCTATGCCACAGCCATTGCAATGCCAGATCCAAACTACATCTGTGATGTACACTGCAGGCTGGGGCAATGCTGGATCCCTAACCCACTGAATGAGGCCAGGATCAAACCCTCATCCTCATGGACACTATGTTGGGTTCTCAACCCAGTGAGTCACAGTGGGAACTCCAGAAACTGATTGTATTAATATATACTAACAATGAAAGACCAGAAAGAGAAACCAGGGGAATAATGACATTTACCATTGAATAGAAAAGAATGGACTACCTAGGAATAAACCTACCCAAAGAGACAAAAGCCCTGTACTCTGAAAACTATAATATGCCGATGGCAGAAATCAAAGATGACACAAACAGATGGAAACATACACCATGATCTTGGATTGGAAGAATCAATATTGTCTATAATACCCAAGGCAATCTATGGGTTCATGCAATCCCTATCAAATTGCCAATGACATTCTTAACAGAAACAGAACAAAATATTTTAAAACATGTATGGGAACACAAAAGAACCCAAATAGCCAAAGGAATATTGAAAAAGAAAACAGAACTGCAGGAATTAGACTCTCTGACTTCAGACTATACTACAAAGCAACAGTCATCAAAATAGTATGGTACCAGCACAAAAGCAGACATATAGATCAGTGGAAGAGGATAGAAAACCTAGAAATAAACCCTAGCACTATGGTCAAAAATCTGTGACAAAGGAGGCAAAAACTTATAGTGGAGGAAAAGCAGTCTCTCCAATAAGGGTTCCCAAGAAAACAGGACAACTACATGTAACAGAATGAATTTAGAACTTTCTCTAACACCATAGAGAAAAATAAACTCGAAATGGATTAAAGTGCTAAACATGAGGCCAAGTACTATAAAACTTCCATCAGAAAACGTAGGCAAAATGCTCTTTGACATAATTTGCAGCAGTATCTTGTTTGATCTACCTCTTGAATAAGGACAGTAAAAACAAAAATAAACCAGTGGGATCTAATTAAACTCAAAAGCTTTTGCACTACAAAGGAAACCATTAAAAAAAAAAGAGAGAGAGAGAGAGAATCCACAGAATGAGAGAAAGTCTTTGCAAACTATGCAACTGACAAGGGCTTTATCACCAAAACATAAAAACAATTAATACAACACAGCAATAAACAGCCCAATCAAAAAGTGGCCTGGAAACCTCAATAGATATTTCTCCAAAGAAGGCATATGTATGGCCAAAGGCACATGAAAAGATTATCAATATCACTAATTACTTTAGAAATGCAAATCAAAACTATTATGAGGTACCACCTCACAATAGTCAGAATGGCAATCAATCATTAATAAGTCGACAAACAATAACTGTGGAGAGGGTGTGTGTGGAGAAAAGGGAACATTCCTGCACTGTTGCTTACATTCCTGATGGGAATGTAAGTTGATACAACCACTGTGGAAAACAGCATGCAGGTTCCTCAGAAAACTAAATATAGAATTACTATATTATCCAGCAATCCCACTCATGGACATATATCTGGACAAAACTAAAATTCAAAAAGATATATGCACTCCTATGTTCATTGCAGCACTATTCACAATTGCCAAGACATGGAAACAACCTAAATGTCCATCGACAGATGAATGGATTAAGATGTGGTACATATATACAATGGGATACCACTCAGCCATAAAATAGAATGAAAAATGCCATTTTCAGCAACATAAAGGCAATTAGAGATTCTCATACTAAGTGAAGTAAGCTAGGAAGAGAAAGAAATACCATATGATATCACTTGTATGTGGAATCTAAAATATGGCACAAATGAGCCTATTTACAAAACAGAGATTCACAGACGTGGAGAAAGACTTGTGGTTCCCAATGAGGAGAGCGGAAGGATTGGGATGGATGGGAGTCTGGGGTTAGTAGATGCAAACTACGACATTTATAATGGATAAGCAATGACATCCTGCTGTATAGCACAGGGAACTATATCCAATATCTTAGGATAGAACATGATGGAAGACAATATGAGAAAAATAATGTATATATATGTATGACTAGATCATATGTATGGTTGCTATACATCAGAACTTGGCACAACATTGTAAATCAACTATAATTTAATGTAAAAGCACATTAAGCAAATAACTGAAATAAGAAATATTGGGGAGGGAGAAGTCTCTTATGTAGAACAATCCCAGATAATTATATAGACATTTTGCCCTTAATAAAGTGAAGAGCAACTGGTCACTCCTTAAGTGGAGCTGCACTGAGTGGCTGCCTTACAAAGAATGCAATCTGAAAAGGGGGCAAGTTGGACAAACTTCACAGTGTAAAAACACGACAACCTCCCCTGCCCAGAGGACCTCAGAGGTTTACAACAACAGGGACATGCGCCTGAAAGTGTGCCACCTTGAGATGACGTGATCAAAATAGCATTTTACCTCCCTGTTCTTGCTCCCTGAAACACACGACCAAGTCTCATCAAGAAAATAAAACTAGCACTAGCTGAATACCATTTGAGAGTCATTTTTTAGAATATTTGACCAGCAGTCTTTAAAATTGCCAAGGTCGTCAGGATCAAAGCAAATCAGAGAAATTGTCACAGCCAAGAGGAGACTAAAGAGGCAAACTAAACTGAATGCAATGCAGTCTTGTGGAGAGAGCATTAAAACAGAGAAACAGTATTGGTTAATAATACTTTATCACTGCCAGTTTATTTTTTGTAACAGTTTTATCACACGGATATGAGACGTCATGGGGGAAATGTCTGTGGTAATCTATGCTAACTCCCTGTATCATCTTTGCAACTTTCTATTAACTCTAAATTGTTACAATAATGAACTTTATTTTAAAAATTATATCTATTTTATGTGATACATGGTACTTATTATTCTAAAGAAACATTCAGATTACTCAATAAAAACACACACACATATATCACCAAATTCTTGAGGGAGCTATTTTTTTTATAAGTGAGAAGGCTGAAGTTCAGAGGGTCCTTAACTTGCTAAAGTTCAATTAGCATTGAAATGATTTATTATTTTCTCAGATTAAAGGTTTTATTTTCTATAACGATTGGAAAATTATTTTTTCAAAATGATTATCCAAAGGAATTGTACTTCCTTTTCAACAATACATACATGCTTAGTATTCCCCAAAAAAGGAAGAAGAAAAATATGCTAACATATAGTGTAGAAATATTTAAAAACATTCAAACCCTCTATAAGGCAATAGGTTAAAAAAAAAATAGTTAAACAAGTAAAAAAATTAAAACATGAGCTATAATCAATAGAAAAATAAAATCATTTGGCCCAGAACTGACTTTGGAGAGATGGCCTCATTCTAGAGCAAATAAATTCTATAACAATGAGGAAACTTGAGTCCAGAACAACAGAGAACTGCTTAATATTATACAACTTGTTATGAAGAAATTGGTAATAGAGCACAGATCCTGATGTCCGGTCTCATCCCAATATATCATATAAAGCAATGAAAATGTCACTGCCACTTTTACTAGAAAACTAGAGTTTTCAATTCTATTATACCATTATTCCTAGAAGTGACATGACCAAGTTTATAAAGAAGTATACACACACACACAAACATGATGTATGAACATACATATATATATGTTTACAAATACATGTCAAAATAAAAATACATACAAACACTGAATCTTTTTAAAGAAAATGACAGCAAAACATTAGCCATTAATGTGTGTATGTTTTTCCCAAAACATTTCATTTTTTCAGCACAATTACAGGATTGCATGATTGTGCCAATAATTAATTGAGTCAGGTAAGAGTAGTTTTTCATAGTTCCTGAAATGGCTCAGCAGTAATGAAATTGACTAGTATCCATGAGGATGTGGGTTCAATCCCTGGGCTCGCTCATTGGGTTCAGGATCTGGTGTCGCTGTGGCTGTGGTTTAGGCCTGCTGCTACAGCTCTGATTCATCC
>PVHT020000061.1:2318869-2385121 GCA_004024745.2 Catagonus wagneri
TCGAACCCACAACCTCATGTTTCCTAGTCGGATTCGTTAACCACTGCGCCACGACGGCAACTCCAGTTTTCCACTTTTTTAATGATAAAATATTTTAGTTGTCAAATACGGCAAATTGTTTTAAAAAAGTATTAGTAGTACGTTGCATGCTGTAGCAAAAGAAACCATTAATATTTCCAACTTTAAAATATGTCAAGATTTACCTGTGTACTTGGCCATCGTACTGAAAAACATCAGGTATTCATAGAAAAAAATATTTTTCCTTCACTGATAGTTTGAAGCTCTCAAGATTAGAGAAGTGCCATTACAAATCACCAAGTCGGTATCAATTGGAACCCTCTGGATGAACTGTGTTATGTTATTATAAATTATACCTCAGAAACTTTAAACACCCACATCAGTGAATCATGGTTGCATGAAACATCCACTTTGGTAAAATTTGAAATTATATCATGAATATACATCCTGTGTCAACAGTGTGATTATAATGTTTAAATAAAAGTATTAATAGTAGTAATTTGGTTATTAAATCTCCCACTTAAGAAAATATTAAATGTCATTTGTTTTATTAAAAGTCTGCCATAATTGGGACTATCTCTAGGTAATATAATGAATTAGAAGGTCAAAGAGGCATATGGTGCTAAAAGGACATTGATGATTTCTGTTTAACTTCCATCAAGAGTTCCTAGAGCTTTTCCCAGGGTCTGTCATATGGCATGTCTTCTATAAATACATTTATTCAGGAATAACTTCACAGGGGACTTTTTAAAGCTAAATCTTGAAGCATCCATGGAAGCATGCTTAATAGCTCTGGCTTTGGAAATAAGGAGAGCCATCAAAGCCCAGTTTCAAAATCTGTAAAATATATAAGGAATATCCAGTTCCTGAAACAGTTGCCAAAAGCATCCTACCTATGAGGCAGAGTCAGCCAGAGGTTCACAACCGCCCTTCTTCCTTCCCTGAACACAACACGCTTTTCAGGCCTTCTTGCAGTTACACACAGCACTGAAATAAGTTCTAGCCATCAGACAGTAATCCGACATTCAGTTCTGAGTCACTCCACAAACAGAACAAAAACCTATCAGCAATCCTTCACACCCTTTTTCATCTATGGGCCCTAGGTCACAGTGCGGGGTAAGCTTGAAATTCACCTACAAAGTGTAAAAGACAGGCTCTTCAAATGCTTTTATCCCTGAAAAACTGTGTGGACTCCCACTTTACATAACCTGCAGTCAGGAATTTTGAAACACTTTGGTCTGTATCACAGACACAAGAAGCACATTTCTTTTCTGTTGGAATCGCTATTCATTTTTGGTTGTTTTTGTTCTGACTTTTGTATAGGATGTTAAGGATATTTTGAAGATTTTAGAAGAAAACGTAACGATTTTATCATGCTAACTGGCACTATATTTCGACAGGGCCTGAGCTAGTACACATGACACCTATAGATAAACAAAAAATATCCGTATTTGGGCAGAAAAACTGCCGCTCTAGATAATCAAATTAGAAAAGTTTTCCTTTTCTTAATACTGATATAACCTTTAGCTAACATACTTGGTTTAGCAAAGGAAGCTCTCTTTTCATCACGCCTACCCAAGATGTCTATTTGAAGCACAAAAACTGTACAACCATTTGCAATTGTCGTTAAAGAGCAATAAAAACAACTGAGGGAGGACTGGCCATGGCAACAGAAGATTCCGAAGTGTAGTTTTAGAAAAAAAAAAAAGAGAGAAAAGTGATCTGATGGATGGTGAGAGTGATGAGAGAAGACCCTTGAGAAACAGGTCAGCAACGTGGGTGGACCGAGAGACTGTCATACTAAGTGAAGTACATCAGGCAGAGAAAGACAAATCCGCCACTTCTATGTGGAAACAAAACAAAAAAAAATGATGCAAATGAACTTCTTCACAAAACAGAAGGAGACCCACAGGAGTAGAAAACAAATTTATAGTCACCAAGAGGAAAGGGCAGAGGGAAGGGATGGAATTTGGGATTAACATAAATACACTACTATATGTAAAAGAGATTAACAAGGACCCTTTGCATAGCACAGAGAACTATATTCAATACCTTGTAATAACCTATGATAGAAAAGAATCTGAAAAAGAATATATATATGTGTGTGTGTTATATATATATAAACACATATATTCTTATACATATACACACACACATATATTCAGAAATGTATATAAAATACTGAATCACTGTGCTATATACCTGAAACTAACACAACATTGTAAATCAACTATATTTCAACTTTAAAAAATTTTTAACCCTGAATCGGGGTTTACTTTTTTACATTTGCATTACAGTTGATTTACAGTTTTCTGTCAATTTCTGCTATACAGCAAAGTGACCCATTTATTTTTTTTATGGTTTTTGCCGTGATCATTTCTCTATGTTCCCTTTGCAGAGCTTATTATTTATTTTTTTATTTTTTATTTTTAATGGTTATTTTTTCTATCATAGCTGGTTTACAGTGTTCTGTCAATTTTCTACTTGTACAGCAAGGTGACCCAGTCACACATACATTCTTTTTCTCACATTATTATGCTCCAACATAAGTGCCTAGATACAGTTCCCAGGGCTATATAGCAGGATCTCATGGCTTATCCATTCCAAAGGCAATAGTTTGCATCAAAGTGACCGATTTATACACATACATACATTCTTTTTCTCACAATATCCTCCATCATGTTCCATCACAAATGCTTAGATATAGTTCACTGTGCTATACAACAGAATCTCATTGTTTTTCCACTCCAAATGCTAAAGTTTTTAAAAGAAAATTAAATTCAAAAACATACAATTTAGGGGTTTGATGAAAGCAATAAAGGAGGTATACTGCTAAAAAAAGAAACATTAAATATAACAAATTGGGTTAGGAGATGTTATATTAAGTGCATATGATACTGTGCCAGCATAGTCTAGTGCTCAGTGTAACTGACGGGGAAAATGTTTAATGTTCAGGAATCAAACTACAAACAGAATGCACAAGGGTCACTGGGGAGCTTGCTGAAAATAGTCTTTCTCCACAAAAGGAGACTTTGTTATAGAAAGCATGTCACTTAAGAGATGCATCTGTACATTTTTCAAACACATCGGTTAAGTCTAGGGCCGGTGATTCTGGACACACACTTTGAAAAAATCTTTCTAACGCTATTTTTGCATCCTAATTTGATTTCTCATTAGGAAACATTATATTCAGTGAAGTGACTGATTACTTAATATTTACACTTTGCTATAATTTATACAAGAGAACAGAGATAAAACTATTAAATCCTAATTTTACCTGTCAAAGTGACTATCAGGAGAGTCATAGACAATTATAAAAATCAGAAACTTTTGTTTGGTCTTTTTAGGGTCACAATGCGGCATATGGAAGTTCCCAGGCTAGGAGCTGAATCGGAGCTGCAGCTGCCAGCCTACACTACAGCCACAGCCATGCGGGATTTAAGCCGCATCCACGACCTACCACAGCTCACAGCATGGATCTTTAACCCACTCAGTGAGGCCAGGAATCGAACCCACATCCTCATGGATACTAGCCAAATTCATTACAACTGAGCCACAGTGGGAACTGCCATTCGATGTTTTTGATATATGCAAAACCAAAAATAAAGTCACATAGCAGTGTAGTAATCTAGAGGAAGAGAGGTTTAACTTTGCTTGAAATGGAGCAGTCAGAGACATTTTCCCAGGGGAAGAGAAACAGAACCCTGAATAATCAGCTCTGTAGACAACAGGAGAAAAATGATTCAGGCAATAGAATGAACCTGGTTATTTTGAAATTCTTAGTGTGTTCAGCAAAATGAAGATGCTCTGGTCCTACCTGTGTTGCAAACACAGAATTGTAGTGAAGACTATAGAACAAGTGTTATTATTTAAGAAGGGACAGAGTTTTTAATGTAATTTGAGTTTTTGAGAACACAAAGTTATACCAAAGAGATAATAGTACCTTAGCACTTTGACTATAAACACCCTTCTCAGAACAGAAGAAAATGTGTTTTCATACAATTTTCACTCTAACATTGGTTCCAAGGTGTCGACTCAGCCATCTGACTCATGCCATTTGTCACTTCAGTCAAAAACATCATCTCCACCCTACAATTTTCAAGCCATGTCTTAGTTTCCTTGCCTGCAAAATGGAGGATGAAAATAACATCTACTCTACAGAACTGTGCTGAGGGTGAAGTGGAAAAAGTACTATCCTGAAATGCGTTTGGCATCATGGGTGCTACAGAGAAAACACTCCCTCGTCATCATCTGTGTTTGAGATGTTGTATTCTCGATAGAAAGCTGATATGAAGTATATGGACTCAGGAAACCTTGGAGCTTTGAAATGTGGACACCATCTGTTTTAGGATCTGCAAAATGACGTAACATGAACACATCCTTTTGAGCACACTGTGATGTTCCCTAATGGATCTCAGCACTCTCAAAAACTGGTTGGAACAGCTCCCTGGCTGCCACAATTTGTGAATTAAGTCAACAAATGCCTACAATTTGTCTGCTGCCCCATGTTCACCAAAACTATTTTTTCTCCTAAGAGGAGACTAATAGTAACACTATATTTTAATTGTATGTAAGACTATCCCTTTCCTTAAAATAACAAAAAATGATTTGTTACAGTTTAAAGGTACAAGATAAATCAAAGAAGAAAACGAGATTAAATGAAAGCAGTTAGCATCATATTTATAACCCAGGTCGACCTCTTTGGTAATATTTACTCCTATTTTTTTGAAGCAGTTTCTATTTGTTTTCATCCAAGTTTATATCTTATATGATATTCCCCTAAAAACCCCACCCATATTTTTAGCCAAACAATAGGGCAAATTATGGAAACGTGAGACTTTAGGCTATGAGGAAAAATCAGCTTCAAGGTAGATTTTTAAAAAGTGTGAAGTCAGTGGCCAAAAATCTAGCATCTATAAAAAAATTGAAACCTGCCCAATATAAAACATTTAGGCATAGTGATATTAATATTATATTTTTATGCTTTCTTAAATGATATGTTAGCTTTCTAGATAAAAGTTGTCTGAATTTTGATAGGATAGATACTGTTAATTCTTTCATTTCTTTACAGACAGCAAAATATTGGCAAATCTAATCCAATAACTATAAAAAAAGATTTATACACCCATGATCAAGTGAAATTTATTCTAGGCGTGCAAGCCTGGTTCAACGTTCAAAAAATAATTAATATAAACCATTACATCAACAGGCTAAAGAAAAATCATATATTCATGTCAATAGATGTAAGAAATGCATTTGACCTATTAATTATACAAGTCTCAGAAAAATAGGAATAGAACTTGATAAAGGACATCTACAAAAATCTACACATAATACCATAGTTAATGGTAAGAGACTAGATGCTTTCCCACTAAGAACCAGGAACAAGGCACACAGTTCTCTCTTACCACTCCTATTCAACACAGAAACAAAGACAATTCCATAGAAAAATGACAGTCTTTTCAACAAACAAGTGGAGCTCAAACAACTGGACATGCACATGTGAAATAATGAATCTAGATGTATAGCTTATACTATTTGCAAAATTGAAATCAAATGGGTAACAAATATAAAAGCACAATGGAAGGCTACAAAACTTGTAGAGGATGACATAGAAGAATATCAATGCCCTTGGCTCTGGAAATGACTTTTCACATCCAACAGCAAAAGAACTTTTCATGAACAACAAGAAAATTCCTAAGTTATACCTCATTAAAATTAAAAATTTATGCTTTGTGAAAGATATCAAAAAGAGAATAAAAAGACATGACATCAGAGTTGGTTAAAAAACCTTATAAAACGTACAGTTGATAAAGTACTGGTACCCAAAATATACAAAGACGTACAAAGAAAACGACATTCAACAAAAAGAACCCAAATAAAAATGGGCGAACTATTTGAATGGATATCTCCTGTGTGTGTACGTTTGTGTGTGTGTGTTATGATAACTGCTATAATTTGGGAGAAATGTCCTGTTCATCATTATGTAAGGCCTCTCTTTATCCTTGATAATTTTCTTTCCTCTAAAGTTTGCTTGCTTTGAAATCAGTATAGCTAATCTGGTTTCCTTTCATTAGCATTCGAATTAAATGTCTTTCTCCATCCTTTTACTTTTAATCTATCTGTGTCTTTATAATTACCATGGGCTCCTTATAAACATATATTTGGGCAACGCTTTTTAATCTACTATGATAATTTCTTTAGTTGATATATTTAGATTATTGATAAAGTAATTTTATATAGTTGAAATATTTATCATATTTATTACTGTTTTCTTCTCATCCATCTTCTTTGTATATTTCTTCTTCCACTATTTTTCCACATTGGTCTTAACTGAGCATTCAATCTGAGTCTATTATTCTCCTTTTTTCAGCATAGCAGTTGCACTTCATTTGTTACCCATTATAGTAGCCGCCTTGGAATTTGCTTTATACATTTAGAATCAAGCCAAGTACTCTTTCAAATAACATTATAACACTTCACAGGTAGTGCAAAGACCTTATATAAGGGTATCACCAAATTCAACATCCTATCCAATACTGAGTCTTTCATTTCACTTATTCATCAGCAACAACTGCCAAATCAAGTACTGCTATTATTATTTGAACAAACTGTTATTAGATCAGGAATGAGAAGGAAATCTATTATTTTATCCTCATCTATTTCTTCTCAACTCTTTTCCTTTTCTGATGTAGAAAATCTGGGTATAAATTTAGAGTTGGCCCTCCATATCTGAGCTTGCCTCCTCGGGATCAGGCAGTACCTAGGATGTATTTATCCTGCAGAGCTTCTGTTGAGTTATCACACAGGAGCCCTACTGATGTGGGGATAAAATAGCGGAGGGAATCAGTCCTATGGTTAGACCCCAGTTTGAGCTGCAACCCTCATAAGTGTTTCTCAGTCCCTACTCCCCTACTCTTAGGTGAAAAGGAAAGCTGGAATTATGTATTTTCCTTACGCCAAGAGCTGTTAGGCTCTGTTAAAACTTCAGTGGGTTAGGCTCTGGAAACATAATTTCCCTCAAGGCAATTATTACTAAGACGACAAGATACTCTGGATGTATTTCAGAATGGCTAATTTCTTCCTCTCCCTGCCAGAAGTGGAGACGTGAAACACCAGGAGATTTCTCTGAGGTCTTTACTGTTGAGAATCTGCTAGAGCTTCCGGGGGGTAAAATTCACAAATGTGTGGGAGGAATGAAGGGGAGCATTTTGACTGGCTTCCCTTCACGGTTTTTAACTCACGAATTTGTCCACACTGAGCCTCTCATGATTTCATCAAATATAGTTTGTGTTCCTATTCTGGTACTAATTCCTATAGAACTGTTTGCTCCTGGGTGTCTACTCTGATAAACCGTGACTTTCTGTATCCAGCTGTCTGTCTCTCCAATTTGGGGGCAGCAGTTTGTCTGCTACCTAATTGTTCTGCTAAAAAAGAGATGACAGATAATAGATGATAGATGATAATGATAGATGATATAGATAGATGACAGATAGATAGATAGATAGATAGATAGATAGATAGATAGATAGATGATAGATTTTTTAGCCTGTTCCTGTGAGGACGAGCATAACGGCTTCCAAGCTTCTTACACTCTGATCCGGAAGCTGGGAGTGTTTCCCCTTTACTTAACCTCAACAAAACCTAACAAAAACAAACCAACCAACAGGAAATTTTGTTGGCTCCATATTTACTCCAAATGTTCTATTTTCTATACTTACTTTCTCACTTTATTGCTCACCTTCTGCCTGTTATCTGCCACCATATGGCATCCATCTCCACCCTGGAGTTCAACTGTTCTTGTCGAGGTCACACTTTCCTAATTGCTAAGCCCAGTGTGAAGATTTTTCAGGTCTTACATTAGTCAGTTTACATGCAGCATTTTAAAATTTGGACTATTTTCTTGAAATATGCTTTACTTGATTTCTCAAAAGCTATTTAATTTTCTTTCTCGTTACTTTTTCCTGAATCCCTTTTATCAGGTCTTGGTGTTAGTTTGCATATCTCATAACTTGTCGCCAGTCCTGCGGGCTTTTTTCTAAGCCTTTTTCTCTTTTCATTTTATGTATTTACTGTAGGTGAATTATTCCTAAATAATTTTTCCCTAAAACTTTCTTTCCCAAATCACAGATCTGTTCCTCCACTTTTGTTTCTTATCTCAGAGAATGATATTACCAGTCACCCATTTGCTTTAGTTGAGAATATAAAATTCATTCATTCTTTTTAAGTGTCAGAAGAATTTGCAAATATATATTTAAATACACATATATAAATAAAATAATTAAAATAAATACCTATTTAATATGATATTTATGTATATTTTATTATATTATTTATTTAAAATGTTATTTAATTATAAATATTTATATCATAGATGCAGTTTTATATCATAGATGCAGTGATACATAAAATATATGAAAAAGCCGTAGCACATTTTATTTAATAAATATGCTGTAGCATATTTTATTCACATATATAATATAAATAAATAATTAAAATACCTATTTTATGATATGTATGTGTATTTTATTATATAAATATTTATATCATAGATGCAGTTTTCTATCATAGATGAATGATACATAAAATGTACAAAAATGCTGTAGCATATTATTAATCAAAAGCAAAGAATTTACTGAAATATTTCAAATCCTCCAATTAATGCAGATCCATGGGTATAGATATAGTTTCCTTCTTTACATGTATTACGTTATAGAATGTATAATTCACATAAATAATAGCATATGGACACACAGAATAGAACAGCAAAAAGTCAAATTCAGAGAAAAGCAATAACAGAACCACATAATAAACATTTAATGTTAAGCCAAACCTCTATTCTAATAAATCATAAATCATGCACATGTTCCTCATGTAAGAAACTTTCCTACAGAAGAAAGGCTCAATTTTGGCTTTGCAAGCACAATTCAAATATTAAAATCTAGTTTATATTTTTATAGGGAAAATCCTTTTATAAATCTGACAGATGTTTTTGCAAAAAAATTTTCTAAAAAAAAAATAGATATATGCCATAGTCTTTTCCTACAAATTATCTTTGAATTCCTACTAGCTTGAAACAATCAGAGTCTGAGGGACTAACAGCAGAAACAAAGTCATCAAGAAAATAATATTTCCATTGTGAAAATACTTATTATAAGTGTAAATTATAAAAGCAGTCATTTAATTAGTTTTAGTTTACCCTTCTAGCAAGCCTGATAACTTGGTCCTACCCAAATCAGTATGCCTACCTGATGTTCTTTTCTTCAGTTTAACTCACGAAGAAAATTTGAAGATGTATGACAGATTGTCTTAATGCGTTTGTCAACACTACAGACCTCACGCGTTACAAGTCTCCATATAAGGATACCATATTTTCCCAGGAAGTGTACAAACATTTTAAAACTGTATTACAGTATTAAATATTACATTGAAGACACTTTGAGCCGAAACACAGTTGGGTTCTTGTGGTGAATAGGGATATAGAACATTTTTAGAAGTCCACTGACAGTGGCAGGATAATAGTTTCAGAAAGAATCTACCAACAACGGAATTCCAGGAAAAGGCTATTGAAATCAGAGCACTGTAAATGAGAAACATTATTTAGAAATATTCTTAAGAGATAGCAATGTGGAGACTTTAGAGAGTAAAATTTGGAGGTGCAAAAAAGAGGAGTCAAGAATGAGTCACAACCTCGTTCCCAGGTAGAAGCATAAAGAGAGCTAAAAGATTCTAGCTGTGCCAGTTACGCTGAAGTTAAGAACAATTTAATTTTTTAAAACTATAAGCCAAGCTAATAGAAATTTGTACAGAATAATTTTTAAAAAGTAGACTCATATGACAAAGATAAGCATTACTCTGAGGGATAAAGGTAAATATTCTGAAATGATCAGATGGCTAGAATGGCAACTTAAAAAATCTCGAAATTTGTGTGGACTTGGGGAACCCATACCAACATTTACCACAAGAATGCAGGTATTCAGTGTGAGCTGAAAGGTCTAAAATTTGATGCACCACCTTTCTTTTGTCAGATATTCAATGGCACATTGTTAAGCTCAACAAAGCTTCCGCTGGGCATTGTGAAATCACAAATTTCATGGAGTTACCCAAAGCTGAGGTCAGCAAGTTAACTGATCTGCAAATGTGGTTATAGGAAAATCAGTTAAAAGAAAATTCCCCTGAAAGGTACTATTGTATGCCCCCAAGACTTTCTCAGTAGAATGATAGAAAATCTGATTTCGTATTTATTTTAACTATATAATTCCAGCAATATTTTTGATCTATTATAATTATAATTATTAAAATATTAATTAACAAAATAAATTATTTTAGGTTATATCTCCTTGGTAGTCTAAGACAATGAGTTATTCTGTAACATCATGACTTCAATGAATCAATTAAACATTTTATATATAGTAAAAATGTATTTTCATGAACATTTTGAAAAGATGTTACTTTCTAAGCATTTGGCTACTTATATTTGTGTACTATGAAAATGGCATCCATAGCTTCCTTTTTTATTTTTAATTAGATTTTAAAATTATTTATCTAAGTTTTAAAATGAAATAATTTGGACCCTCTTTCCCTAGGGACTAGTCTCTTTACAAAGAGATATTTTTCTTCCATAGACTGCTTGAATAGATTTTTAAACTGTCATACTTTTTTTTAAAATGCTTTGCTTATAAAACAAAGATGTAAGTTTGTTTAACTACACAAATATAAAGGACAAATCACTGAACATCAGCAAGTAGTCATTCTAGGGAGTAATAAAATAAACAAGTGAGACTCCTAGGTTAATAAAATGTCACAAGTTAAGTTTGATTACACATGATCAATTTCTATTTTAGTCCTAAATCTCATTATTGTTTATCAAGTTATCAAATCAACTTGTTTCTTATTTGCTTTGCATGAAACTCATGAATTAATGACAATTTCAAAATATCTTAAAGGACTGGGCCCATTCCTGAAATAATTTTATTATGTATTAATATGAAAGAAAATATTCAGGGATTTTTGGTGATTTGACTAAATTTATTTCATGATAGACTTTCCTAAAGCTGAGGATATGGCTTTGCTAGAATCGGGCTAGTGCTTTAAGAATTTGCTCTCTATGGCAACCCAAGTGGGATTTCATAAATTACTGGAAACCCAAAAGTTCATTGAAGCTTTATACTGTGAATGGCTTAATTTTGCCTTTTCATACGAGCGAGGAAAGCAGAGGCTTGCCAACCCTTGAACATGTTTAATGGCTCGGAGCATATAATATCTATACTAGGGGCACGTAACACATCTTTAGTAAATATTGACTTGTTCATTTATTAAATAAATTTTAAAACACTGATTGAGCTCTATACATACTGTGGCTCAAGTGGATGCGCTTTTCCTGTGGGAAAGAATTTCAGTGTGGAAACATAGCCAAGGAATGGTGGATACACCATCATAAAGGAAGTTATTAAGAAAAAAAGGGGGGGAAACATATTTCTAGGAGATCAAAATGGAGTTCTTCCAAGAAAAAGACATTTTTACTGGATAATAAAATAAGCTCAACTGTTGACAATTATAATTCAACATTTTCTAATTGATTAAGTTCTATGTTTTTAAAAGTATAAATAGATTAATTTCAATTTTTGCTTCCTTCAGTGATGATTACTCATGGAACATGAATGTGGACTGTGGGAATGGACTAAACTTCTCCCAAATCTGGGCTTCACAGGGACGATGTCATGTCAGGGCAAACACTTTCAGAAGATGGGTGAGAGAACAGAAGGGCTCTGGGCACGAGGAAATGCAGGATGTCACACAGGTGGCAGGAGTCACCTTTGGGTCATATGGTCCAAATTCCTTCAATCAAAGCTGCACCTGAGGTCTTCAGCAAATTCATATCTACAGCGGGATTATATTTCCTGGCCAAGGAAACACAGTGTTTTATATCTCGGTCTACTGAGATACAGATCAAAGTGAAACTCCAAAAGAGCCATATGATAAGCATCTCATTTTTTGAAAGTTTGGGAATAGTGAAAGCCTTAACCACATTGTGAAATCATTGATTTGGGACAAGTTTACCTAATTATGAGAAAGCACAAAATTTCCAGATGATGTACTACAAGTTGGGTTACCTTCTTCCATCCTTTGACGTAAGGTGGTTATCATGTAAACTCATTATCACTGAAGTGAATCAATAGTGTATTTCCCCTGATTTCCAGACCACCAGACCCAATCTAACTGCAGCCCAAGAATTTGGGAGCAGATGTTCAGATAGAAAGTCTATTGTACACAGTGTAATCTGTCTTAACTAGAGAGAACATTCCTTTGTGAAATAAATTGTCTCTTGAAATTGTGTTGTAGACGTAGTTACTGAACCTAATGTTTTAAGAAATTGCACTTCTTTTGGGATGGAAAAAGAGGTAATGATACAATTAGCTACTTAATTCAAAGTAGATTATTGAACACTTGGTATGTACCAGCTACTCTTTCAGATGCTAGGAATATCTGTCCACGTGGAACTAACATTCCAGTATGAGGAAATGGAAATAGAAAGTAAAATTCTTAAAAGTAAATTATATAATAGACTGTGATAAATTCCTCAGAAACAAAAATAGAGATCAAGAATGCATAGATACAATTTAACATGTTTGTATAAAGTAGACCACACTGAGGTAATATTTGATCAGTGAAGAGGAACAGGTCAGAGAAATAGCCAAATGGACACTTTGAGGAAAACCACTGCAGTCTAAGAGTACCGCCAGTAAAAAAGGTAGTGTGGCAAAAATTTTGGAGTACTTAAGAAAACTTAAAAAGGCAAGTTTAACTGGAGTAGGATGAGAGTTACAAAGTTAACATGAAGCCAAATTGTGTAGAACCCTGCAGGTCATTATGTGATAGGGAAAACCAAATATAACTCCATGCTGGATCTGTTTCTATTGCTTTAAACTTTGTATTCTATTGCTTTTGCTATAAGTTGGTAACTAAAAGGATGCTGCCTATATTTTAAAGTATACATGATGGTCCATATTTGGGCGCCCTGCTTCCCATGCCTGAGTGTTCAGCTAAAATGCCTTTGTTTACCGCACAGGGCCAGCTGTTAATGGCTGCAGGAAAGAAGAAATTAACATATTCCCCCTGGAGTCTGGTTGGAGCCAGGAAATATTTGCAACAACTTATCACCTGTTTTTACTTTACCTCCTTACCTTCCCTTATTTGTTTTATAAAAGAAACTAGTATCCAAGCCCAGGCAAGACAGTTCTTTAGGAAATTAGTCCACCAGCTTCTCAGTCTGCTCTAGGAAATCAGTCCACCTTCTTCCCCAGTAAAGTCTTTACTCCTTGCCTCAACAACTTGTCTCCTAATTTATTGGTCTATCATGCAATAAGCAGTACGAGCTTGGACTAGGTAACAACGATAAAACCTTTAGCCCTTATGCTGAGAAAAATAATGATCCATTGGGGAAATCTGAGAAGAGACTGATGAGACCTAAATTATTAATGGGATCACTGTGGGTGAAGTGTTGAAAATAGGCTCTTTGGAGACAGAAGTGGAATTAGGGTGAATAGTAGGAGGTTACTGAACTAACCTAGACCATAGATGATGGTCAATCAGATGGCATAGGTAGCTTTGCAGATAGTGGTAAATAATCAGATTCTAGATGTCCTGAGGGTAAAGCCAATGGGATTAAGTCTGACATGTTAAGTTTGACATATCTACTAGACATCCAAGTAGAAATACCAAGTCTGAAATTGCCTGAAGAAATGTGACCTGAAGCCAATCATAAAGTCAGTCAACCCAAGAATCTGACTGAGAGTGCCAACAGAGTGATTGCAGATTTAGAAGTACAGAAATCGAGCACTCTATATTTAACAAGTCTGGGGGAAGAAGAGGAACAAGCAAAGAAAAGGTAAATTAGTGCAAAGCAAACTTGTAGCTTTTATTATCATTCCATTTGGTGTTGCTCACTAAGAGCGGAGGACATTGATTCTCCTTTGAATTTTCTTAAGTTCATAGAGGTAAAAGGGTGCGAATCAAAAGTGATGACCTGGAAGCCAAGTGATCTGGGTTTCTAGGAAGAGCCATTCATCTACTGCGTTAAATGATACTAATGGCTCAAGTAAGATTAAGACTGAGGGTTCACCACTCAAAGCTTTGTAGTGGTCATGTGACCATGGAAAGACCACCTTCTGAGGAGTGTTTTTAAAAATCTCAAGATTTAAAAAGGAATGGAAGAAGAAAGTCTGGTGACAGAGAAACTAGGCAACTTTTTAGTAGCGTTGCTGCAAAAGGAAGCAAATAAATGAATCAAAAGCTTAAAGGTAAATAGAGTTGTTTTTTTCTTGTAATAGAGAAAATACATTACTTGTATGTGATTCACATGGTCAAGTACAAGAGGAAAAATTCTTGAGAACTACTTGAGTAACATGCTTGACTTGGCATCAGAGGATAAGACTCCACAAGTAAAACGGATGGCTGTTCATAAGAGAAGAAACAGTTCAACTACAGTAATACAAGGAAGGTAAGTGGGTATTTTGTTAAGGTGGCTAACGGAAATGCTCTTCTCATTGTGTTGATCTCCTGTAAGTAGAAAGCAAGGTCTTAAGTTAAGAATTGTGATTGGGAAGTGCTGTTAACAGGTTTTAGAAGAGAAGAGAAGAATAAGATAGGAGAGTGGCAGAGGCAGTGGATTTGAGAAATAAGTCATGGTTGCCCTGAAATGCCAAGGAACCTGGCATGTTCATGGTAACATATTTCAGTAGAAAGAACTCTTATTTTTCAAATTTCATTTTCAGCCATACTCAGTTTCATGGGCACAGGTGTGGGCCAAGCAGAACACTGGATTTCTCCAAAGCTCTTATTTTGTGAAGGGGGTACAATGAAGTAATATTGCAAGAGAAAATACAGAGTAGATTCAAGAAAATAGTTTTAATTGATCATTCTTTGAACATTTGGGTAGAGTTTACTGAATGTGGGGCTGGCTGTCAAGCAAGAATTGAATTTCTATATAGAGAAAAGACACCAAAGGCATTTGTGGGAACTGGAAGAAGGACTGTAAGTGGTGGTTACTATGTGATGCTGAGATGTTGCCAACAAACCAGGCACTGGAGCAAGAGAATTGAGTGAGCTTAATGCTATGTTAGGAATTATATATGATCTCAAATCAGTCAATTAGTGTAGAACTTGTGACAGCATCTATATGGGTTTATGGTAATTTAGATAGATGTCAATACATTATTCATTTTAAGAAGCAGACTTATTTACACAGATCACGGGGGAGATAATTCAGTCATCCAAGCAATTTGCAAAAATGGCAAAACTGGGCTGGCTACATCTAGTAATCTAAGGAGTGACTAACGATAAATATTTCAGGAAAAGCTACATGAGGGAGATGATTCTCCCATCTAGCCCTCAACTCCTTCTACAGTGCCTACCCTTAGTGAATAAGAAAATTAAAGGAGAATAAATTCCCTCTATCCTCAGGGACTCGTGGGACCTGGTTGAGGGTATATGGACCTTGGAAGAACAAGCCTGGTGAATAAAGGTGATGCAGGTACTCGTGAGTCACCTGAGGATAGAAATAGACAGTTCCAAATCCCCTATTGAGAAATGTCATCCAGACCTGAATTTGGAATTCAGGTTGAATAACCTTTCTAGTAAATATTTTTCCCTATAAGAACAGGTGTCACCGTAAATTTAAGTGTTACTACCTCTTTATGTCAAAAAGATCATCTACACATAGGGTATATTTTAGAAAAAAAATCAGGAGAATAATTGCAACTTACTGAGGTTAGAATTTGTTTTTGCAGCAGCAAGCACAATGTTAATGCTTTTACAGGCAGTGGTATTGTGATCAAGAAGGTAAATAAATCTACAAGGCCACACAGTAAGTGAATGGGTCAGAATTCAATCCTAATAGTAGAGTTTGCCCTCTTAGATGGAGTTCTTAGGAAGAAAATATTAACCTGGTCTCTCAGAAAGTATTGTCTAAATGAGGCAGAACTAAAGTGCAGAGCAAATCTGACCTCTTGAGAATATAAGTGCACAAATACAAATTTCCCTCCCTCAGAAGGCACAGGCTCTAGGGAGAGATCCTAAGAAGCCCAGGCTCTCATCTGAAGACTCTGCTGCATAGCCAAGCGGCATCTCAGACACTCTGGGACTCTGGTAAATGAAATCAGACACTTTGGGTCTATCTGGTTAAGATGAAGGAATTATGATCCCTTACACCCGAAATTCATTCTGACTTCCATGCCACATTTAATAATGATACTGCTTTTTGTATTTGACCCTGCACATTTCCTAACTACTCAGATATTCCTAAATGCTTTTTGTGATGCAGAACAGTCATTGATCAGTTGTGCTAATATAGGAGATCAAATGAGAGGAACCAGTGCTCCAGAAAGTGTACTAGAGCATGTCAATGTTTGAAAGGCATGGGGTCAAGAAAAGACATAATCTGTCTCTTTATGAGAGACAAATTGCACCTATCCAGTCTGAGGCACAGAAAGAAAAACTAATAAAGGCAAATAAACAAAGCATAAGAAGCCTGTAAGACAGCCTCGAGTGTATCAACGTATGTAGTGGAGGATTCCCAGTGGCGGGGGAGAAAGTGATAAAATGACAGTATTTGAAGAATAATGGCTAAAAACTTCCCAAATTTGATGGAAAGCATGACTACACAACCAGGAAGCTCAGTGAATGCCAAGAAGAATGAACACAACAATATCCACACTGAGGCACATTATAGTCAAACTATCAAAATACAAAGACAAAGAAAGCCCCCTGAAACCAGCAAGAGAGAAGCCACTTATCACGAACAAATTATTGACAATATTAAGTGTAAATTTTCAGCAAAAACCATAAAGTCCAGAAAGCTATGGCATGGCATTCTTGCTAGAAAATAATGATAATAATAATAACCTATTCATTCCATATCTGACCAACTAAATTTCAAAGTCAACAAGAAATTAAAACATTTCCAGATAAATAAAAGCTGAGGGAGGTTGTTGTTTGTAGACCTACCCTATAAGAACTGCAAAAGGAACTCTTTCAGGTGGAAATATAAGGACATTGTATAGTAATTTGAAGCCATACAAAGAAATAAAGAAGACTGGCAGAGATAACTACATAAGTAAAGGCAAAATCAATTCTTATTATATTTCTTGTTTAAAATCTTTCTGCTATATAATTTAAAGGAGAAATGCATACAAATAGAGCTTATGTTACTGGGTACATAATACATAAGTATGTAATTTGTGATGACAACAAAAATATCAAGAAGTGTGGATGTGTACAAGAGCTGAGATTTTGAATATTACTGAAGCTAAGGTGGTATTAATCTAAATAATTTGTTATATTTAAGAAGTTAATTGTAAACTTTAAGGTAGCCACTATAAAATAATTCTAAAATATATGAAAAAAGGAAATGAGAAACAAAAATGCACATTACAAAAATCAATTAAACACAAAAGGAGGCAGTAACTAAAGAACCGAAAACCAACCAAAATATAATATATAGAACACAAATAGCGAAGTGGCAGAAGTATTTCCTTATCAGTGATTATTTTAAATGAGAAGATTAAACATCTTCAATATGAAGTAGGAACTGTTGAAATGGATTACAAAATATGATTTAACTGTTTCTACAAGGGATCCACATTTTATCTAAAGACAAAATTGTTTGAAAGTAAAAGGGTGGAAAGTGATATTCCACACAAATAGTAACTAAGAAGTAACTAAAAGAAAGCTAGATGCTCTACCCCAATATCATCAGAAATAAAATCTAAGTCAAAACTTACAAGAGACAAAGTAGGACATCATATACTAATAAATTTATCAATTAATCAAGAAGATATGAAAATTATAAGTATTTATGTACCTAAAAACAAATAGATATTCAAGAACAGCAACTGTTGATTTTTAAATTTCAAACTTTCTTTCAGTCAACAATTCTTTATATTTTACCCATTATCCAATTACCTGAAAATAGACATCTGTTTCTGAGTGATAAAAATCAATTTTTTCCTTTTACATTTTTTTAGTACTTTAAATATTATCAGATCATATCAAGTGTTGTGGTTGAACATTTTTATGGACATTGTGCCCCTGATACAAATTCATATGTTGAAGCCCTGTCTCCCATTGTGAATGTATTTGGAAATATGACCTTAAAGGATGTAATTAAAGTGAAATAAGGCCATAAAGGTGGGCTCCTAATCTAACAGTATTGATGTTCATATCAGAAGAGGAAGAGACACCAGGAGCACATACTTTCAGAGAAAAGGCCATGTGTTGACACAGTGAAAAGTGTCTGTAAGCAAAGGAGAAAGGTCATGCCAGAAGTCAACCTTGACAGCACCCTTATTTTAGACTTCCAGCCTCCAAAGTTATGACAAAATATATTTCTCTTGTGTAAGTCACACAGTCTGTGGTATCTTGTTATGGAAGCCTCAGCAGATGAAGACACACACTGTCCTTATTCCTACTGTGGGTGTTATCTACCTAATATGGAAATGTGTATCTCATACGTAACTTTTTAAGATGGAAGTATAGTTGATTTCTGGTGTATATGTTGGTTTCTGGTGTACAGCAAAGTGATTCAGTTATACATATACATATATATATATAAGTTTTATATATAATCATTTTAATATATAGTTTACATATATATGTGTGTATATATATATATATTTCTTTTCATATTATTTTCCATTATGGTTGATTATAGGATATTGACTATAGTTCACTGTGTCATACAGTAAGATCTTGTTGTTTATTCACCTTATATATAGTAGTTTGTATCTGTTAATGTCACACTATAATTTATCCCTCCTCCACCCTCTTTCCCCTTTGGTAACCATGAGTTTATTTTCTATGTCTGTGAGTTTGTTTCAGATTTGTAAATAAGTTCATTTGTATCATTTTTTAGATTCCACATATAAGAGTATCATCATATTTGTCTTTCTCTGTATGACTTACTTCACTTGGTATGGTAATCTCTAGGTCCATGCATGTTGATGCAAATGGTATTATTTCATTATTTTTTACGGCTGAGTAGTATTCTGTTGTGTATCTATACTACATCTTCTTTATCCACTCATCTGTTGATGGACATTAAGGTCCTGTGCTTATATGTCCTGGTCATTGTAAATAGTGTTGCCTTGAATACTGAGGTGCATGCATCTTTCTGAATTACCATTTTCTCCAGATACATACCCAGGAAAGGGATTTCAGGATCATACGCCATGTCTATTTTTAGATTTTTAAAGAAACTTCACTATGTTCTCCATAGTGGCTACACCAATTCACATCCCACCAACAGTGCATGAGGGTTCCCTTTTCTCCACACCTTCTTAAGCATTTGTTATTTGTAGATTTTTAATGATGGCCATTCTGACCAGTGACCAATTACTGTATGATACAGTGAACTATAGTCAATATCCTATAATCAACCATAATGGAAAAGAACATGAAAAGAAAAAAATATGTATATACATACAACTATACATAAACTATATATAAACAATTGAATATGTATAAAAATTATATATATATATAAAACTGAATCACTTTGCTGTACACCAGAAACTAACATAACCTTGTAAATCAAATATACTTCCACTTTAAAAATTTATGTATGAGATACACATTAGTTTTGATGTGCATTACTCTAATAATTAGAGATGTTGAGAGCATCTTTTCATATCCCTATTGGCTATCTGTACATATATAAATTTTTTATTAATAGAATTAAGAATTTTTAAGAGATTTGTTGCTGAATTTAATTGAGAGAAATTTTGTGTATGATTTTCATATGAATATATAGCTTTGACTTACTGGAATAATGTACACTATTTATGTAAATTTTATTCATATTCCAAAGAAAAATTAGACATAGATCATAATTCTTTTATGGCCATCTGAAACATACCAATATTTTATAAGAAAATATCTATCTCCATTCATAAATATGACCTACCTTAATTATTTTGGAGTGATTGAACATGGAATCAAGACTGCTTAAACTTAGGGAAACTATGTTTTCCCATGCTCTGTAACTGTTTTATAAAATGAGAATTGTTATTCATCTTAGAAATAAGGAGGCATCAGAGTTCCTGGTGTGGCTCAGCAGAAAGGAATCCGACTAGGAACCATGAGATTGCGGATTCAATCCCTGGCCTCCCTCAGAGGGTTAAGGATCCGCTGTTGCCCTGAGCTGTGGTGTAGGTCACAGACATGGCTTAGATCTGGTGTTGCTGTGGCTGTGGCATAGGCCGGCAGCTGTACCTCTGATTTAACCCCTAGCTTGGGAAACACCATATGTTGCGGGTGAGGCCCTAAAAAGCAAAAAAAAAAAAAAAAAAAAAAAAAAAAAGAAATAAGGAAGCGTCACATAAACTTAATTTGAACTTGTTTAACTTTTAGAAGCAATTATTTTGTGCTTTTTAATTTTTAATTTGATGACTATTTGTTCTGAATATTGAGTCATTAAGTTATCTGTAATTCCTTGGACTAATTTTGTGGGTTTTTATACTATGCCTGAGTAAAATTTGTTACAAAATTTTCAAATTCATTGACTTACCATGGCACATCTAAGTCATATACATCCAAACACATGCACATACATACACACATATTCTAACTACCTTTTCTTTTTCATCTTTGATTAATCAGAAACCATTTTACTTTTTTAAATCTGCCATTTCTTGAACTGCTTAAAGATTTTGTCTTCTTTTGGTTTTGGTATATTAATTCCTGTCTATGACTTTAGTTTTCCTCTTTTCTTAATTTACTTTTTATAATTATTTGAAGTAAATAATTAGTTAACTTTCTAAAGAATTACTTTATTTAAAGTTCAGCATACTTGTCCTCTTCATCTCTGAGCATAGTTTTAGCTCTTCCACTTAGGTTTCATTTTTTATTTAATTATTTGGTATATAAAATATTTTGTGGATTTTTTATTGCTTTATTATTGGGGCTTGTATTTTACACTTTTATTATTAAATTGTTAGGTTCTATTTATGTGTTATGTAATTTGTGCATCTGGTATGTATTGATATAAAAGACAAGTAACATTGCCTGAACAATATATTTTGTAGCAAGTTTTTTCAGGTTTTCTCACTGACCTAAAATATAAAATTACACAAACATAGTCATGTTCATAAACACACACTTATTTTATCTTTAGTAATTTTGTTACTGTAAATATATGCCATGGACCCATTTAATTTCTGGAGACCATGTTTATAAGGCATCACCGTCACAGAGGTTACAGAAGTCTTTGGGTGATTGGTGTCACTGGTGTCTAGAGCTCTTTGTAGTTATTCCTTAAAATTAATGCGAGTTAGAGAAAATACTGTTTTTTGTCATTAATGTTATTTGTTGTTAACTAATTAATTAATTAGTAATTAATATTATTTGTCATTAATGTTATTGTAATATGTCATTAATATAATTAATGTCAACAACTACAGACAAAAAAGAGAGAGATAGAATGCCTTTTTTTCCTTTCATGGACTTCCTCCAAATATGTTTATGCTTTCAAACAATCTCTAGAATACATTAAATATTAATTAAATTGAACATTTAAAAAAATATGCCTCTGGAAACCTAGCACATTAACAGGTATTTCTATCTTAATAGCCAACTCATCCCCAAATCAATATCATAGTCATATGATAAGTTATAAGAATTAAGGCTATACTAGACTGCGATCATCTTCCAGTATTTTCAGACATTCTCATAAAGTTGAATCTCATTTTGGCTGATCAATCTGACTTATGCAGAAGGAGTCACTTATCAAGTCAGAAGAGTCCAGACATGCAAGTTCAGTTGTGTATGCTACTGACCAAAGGAGAGACATACGCTAACTCAGGGTTGTACCAACAGGTGTTTAAGATAGTCATTACTCTCACAGTTATATACGCTCATGTTAAAGAATGAAAAGGGTTAAAGAAGTCCTAGGCATGCTCTATGATGGGTAGTACACTAGAATTAAAACCCATCATTTTAAGTTAATCAATACCAAAGGAAAGACTTGATTGGGTCAATTCTCTGTTCTACAAGCACAGTCCACTTGCAATGTATCTAACAGCAGATCTGGAGAAGGGCTTCACAGAGCTGGAGCTGCAAGCTGAAATCTTGTATTTGTATAATTTAATGATCATGGGTGTACCGCAGCAAAGAATTGCCTATTTACCCTGTTAGATAGGTTTTCTTACTATTCAAATATTGATCACAAAATTTCAGCCTTTACCTTTTTTTTTTTTTGTCTTTTTGCCTTTATGTAGAGCCACACCCGCAGCATATGGAGGTTCCCAGGCTAGGGGTCTAACAGGAGCTGTAGCTGCCGGCCTACGCCACAGCCACAGCCACGCGGGATCCGAGCCACGTCTGCAGACTTCACCACAGCTCACGGCAACGCCGGATCCTTAACCCACTGAGCAAGGCCAGGGATCGAACCCGCAACCTCATGGTTCTTAGTCGGATTCATTAACCACTGAGCCACAAAGGGAACTCCTCAGCCTTTACCTTTTATTTTACCCAATCTAGAGCTAAGATAACTCTGGCTGACTACCCTTTTTTTTTCTTTTCACTGTTTACAATATTCTATAATATATGGTTAGCAAGGACTTACATGAATACCTGAAATTGCAGCAGTAGTTAGAGAATGGATAAGAATTCTTCCAAGGCCTACCATAGACCATCTTACACAAAACCAATTGGTTGGGAGCTTACATGAAATCAATATTTTTAGTACTGTTAAGATAGAAAGTTGATGTCTTTTACAAAAAATGAGATATAAAAAAGTCAGTAATTGAGAGGGCATAACACTCATTAATTTCATGGTGAGAGAATAAAACAGTGGTCAAAGATACTTAAATGAAATGTCAAAACATTTAGTATTTCACATAATCTCATTATTCCACATATTATCTTAACTATTTCATTGACAAAAGTCAAACTCATCTACAATTATGTAAAACATCCAAATGCATTTCTTTTTCTCCATATAAAACTTTAATGTGATTTTGCCTTGTTCCATCCGGCACCTGGTGAGTCTAACTCAGTTTTCCTTCTAATTACAGTTTTGGACTTCGGCACCTTCTTAAAATTTTTAATTTAAAAATTCTTTTCATTTCTTTTTTTTTTTTCATTTTTGTCACCTTGACAAAATTTGAACAAAATAAAACCCATACAACATGCAAAATAAAGAAATTTCATGAGAAATTAGATTTCTAATGGATAATATAAAAATCTTTGAAAATGCTCAGATAAAAATAATGGAAGATGCTGTTTATCTCAAAATGATAATACATTTATAGTGAGGCTCTGTCAATTAAGATACTAATAAGAGAAAAACAGATGACTATGTAACTTTGTATTTTCAAGTATCTTAATCATAAGAGGTATGAGAAAAAAAGCTAATAACACTATAAACCGTCAACTTCTATTGCACAAATGTGGGATCAGAACTGAGTCTCAAATGTGATGGGAATTCATTAAAGTAAAATATAAGACAACAAAATCATCCAAACCAGGAATATAAAACATTTAGAACCACAAACACTGTGTGTATATCCATGTCTGCAATAACATATAAACTTTTTCCTTTAACATATCTTTGCAAATTTTTTCTACTAGTAATAGGAAATTTTCTGAATATTATAAAAATGTTTCCCAATGTCACCATACACAATTTTTGCAAGAAAATTTTAAACATTTAATTCAATTTATTTTATCAGCCTATTTTAGTCCCATGAACTGACTTAAAATATAATCATTTCAAGACTATATATCCTATTAATATTTTGGCTTTATAAGAAAACCTAAAATTTCTTAGGCCAAAAACAAAATAATTTCACTACAGTCATTTTCCAGAAAATTTACCATAGTATAATGTCCACACCATACTAATCACCACGCACAAATATATACTTACAACAATAAAAACCTTTAAGATTCTGAAGGTCATTTTCATACAAAATACAATTTAAAATCTATGTATTGGTTTTTGAAAGCTGTTTTTAATTCTTAGCATTTTGATCATAATGTAGTAGAACACATTTAATATCCATATATAAGTAAGTGTGAAGAGATTTAGAAATTGTTTTACTAAAGATGGACATTTACTTTTGATGTTATTAGTCCCAAAATATCAAAACATTATTTCTTTTAGGTCCCCACATTTGGCATATGGAGGTTCCCAGGCTAGGGGTGGTATCGGAGCTGTAGCCGCTGGCTTACACCAGATCCACAGCAATGCGGGATCTGAGCCTCTTCTGAGGCTCATGGCAATACTGGATCCTTAACCCACTGAGTAAGGCCAGGGATCAAACCTGCATTCTAATAGATGCTAGTCAGATTCATTTCCACTGAGCCATGACAAGAACTCCAAAAAAAAAAAAAAACATTATTTTTAAAATAATAGAATTGCAGAATTATCAGCTTACCAATTTAATCTCAAAGGATGTTGTGCACAATATTTTTTCATGGATTAGCCTGAAAAAATAAATGAGAGGACTATGTAAAAATCAGAAAGAAATATTGTGGCCCACTGGGACACTCGAAATAACACAGCAGGCATTTCTTCCTGAATACCAGTTAATTGCTCCTGGAAAAAAAAATATATATATATATAAATATACATATATATATATATATATATATATACACACATATATATATATATATATTTATATGCTTCTTGGAATGTTATTTCCAAGTGGTTAATTCATACATTGACACTAAATCTATTTTCCCCAAATGTCACTAAAACAGTAAAACACACATATAGACACACATACACTTACAATCTACTGTGTTAGATGTTTTAATGTAAAATTCTTAAACCAGCGTTCTCTGATCACAATAACAATATGCTGTTACCAATTGCTTTGTATGTTTACATCAAATTTCTCTTTCCCTTTGCTTTCTTCTCCACTAATTTATTCAGCATATTTGAGCCTTTTGATATCCCTTGTATACATTAATGCAAGTATGCATTAGGTATGCGAGAAAGTGTGGAAATACATTCTGAACAAGCACACAGTTGCAAAAATCATTACAGTGAATAAGACACTGATGTCTCTCAAAGCCAACAATATCCAAGGCAGACCAATCTTTGTGGTTACACAGTGAGTTTTTCAAATAGCTACCTACAATGACTAGTTACTACCCACTGAATTTTGAATACAATTCTAGACTTTTCCTAAATCTATACTTTATTTATATCTTGAGATAACACATAAATGTTTTCATGTAAACATCAGTCAAAAACACTAAACTGAGAGATATGTATGGCCTATGATGTATTGTTATAAAAACCCAAGCAATGGTCTGCTGGATTAAATATTAACACAGAAGGAAATTTTGGTCTACTCTTATTATTTGCTCAAGGATATAGAACTGAGAGTACACACATACATCACATTGAGAGGATAGAGTAATAATAGGAACAGAAAACTAAATCCTTGCTGAGGCCAAAAAAGGTGGCTATGTATTAAGAAATACATGAGCATTAATAAAGACATATTTAATTTTACACATAGTAATAGCAACACTGCCAGCTTCTTGCCTCTGTGCAAGTTTGTCATCTTCTGAAGCAATACACTACAAATACTTTGAAAAGTAATTACTAGGAGCATTTCTCATAAATATGTTTTCATAAATATATTTATGTATTATAAAGTTCCCCTCCTCAAACCAAATCATCTGGGTTGAAATCCTATGCCACATGAGATTTGGTAAACTGTGAATTTACCATGCCTTGATTAAATGGCCCATAATTTAAATAACACCCTTTAGCTCTCGAGATGATTTTAAGTATTAAGTTAGCTAGTTCGTAAGGAAGGTATGGTTTATAATATAGCAGGATCATAGGTCTCAAGAAATGTTATCCCCAAACCCATTTTTTCTCTTCCATTTTGACTATGTTTGGCTTGGAAATTTGCAAACAAAATTCATCATTTTTTCTACTGAAAATAAATTTTCATTCATCATTATTCCTGAAAACTTGTTTGAAGCACCATATCTAATTTTATGTGAATACATATATGTCTCTTCAGGTTCCAACTTAGGGAATAAAAGCTTTTTTACAAACATTCTTTTATATGATAAATTAAGCAAAATACATTATTTTTTCCAAAGCCTTTGTGAAATAAGCCTATTTGAAATATTTCTTAAAGTCTTTTTTTCCAAAGCCTTAATGAATTTTTTTTTAAGTTGTTGCAGTTTTTTTCTCTTCTTTTTAAGAACAGCAAATGGGAGTCCCTGTTATGGCTCAGCAGGTCAAGGACCCAAACTTCTCTCTGTAAGTATATAGGTTCAATCCTGAGCCTCGCTCAGTGGGTTAAGGATCCAGTGTTGCTATGTGCCAAGGTTGTGGCAAAGGCCTCAGCTGCAGCTCAGACTGAACCCCTGGACAGGGAACTTCCAGAGAGAGAGGGGCAAATGCCTATAGGAGACATATCTTACCGGAGCAGAAACTCAGGAGCAGAATCATCACAGGAGCCCGTGTCAAGGTGGGAAAATCTGTGGTATAACTGATGTGTGGCTGGAGACTCAGTGCAGATGAGCTTGAGACTTAAAAACTCCAGGATATTGTGAAATTTACCTCCAGGAGCTTAGCCAAGTTCCCATGGTAAATATCAGAGAAAAATCCCTCCCAGCTTCTGTCAGGGAGCAGAGGGAAAGACTCCATGTTGAAATTCACCAGAACATTCTGTTCTTCTTAATATAGCCTCCCCCCAGGGGAAACTAGTTAACCAGAGCCTAACCTGTTGGGTATCATCAGAGACTAATTGACTTGGGAGAGAGAAGTAACCTAGTGCAGCTGGTTCTGGCCTTCCAAGACGGGAATAGAAATAAGCAACTCTAGCCCCCTTTAGCTATCCTCACCCAGCCCATAGGGGAGGAAAGGCTGAGAAGCACCTGTCACATTTACTTGAGGGTTTACAGGTGACGTTTACAGTCTGTAGGCCTAGATTCACTTAGAAACTAGGACCTACTCACATGATTACAAAAGGCTGCCTCTTCTCTCACACCTCACCACCACTTTCCTAAAGGCCTACATACAGCAGATTCCTACAGGGTCAGTGCATTATTATGTCTGACTATTAAAAAAAATGGTAGTGCATACCAGAAGGCAAAAACCACAATTTACAGAGACAAAGCAAGCATCAGAACAAGACATGGCAGGCATATTGATATTATTAGATGGCGAGTTGGAAAGAACTATGATTAGCATGCTAAGGGCCCTAAGAGATAAAGAACACAGCATGCAAGAACAGATGGACGATATAAGCAGGGAAGTGGAAATCCTAAGAAAGAGCCCCAAATAAATGCTAGAGATAAAAATATAACCATGGGATCAGAAATAGGGACTGCTTCCGAGGGGCTGGTTAGTAGACTAGAAACAGGTGAGGAAAGAATCTCCTTGCTAGAGGATCTAGCACCAGGATCCTCAAAAACTGAAAAGAGAATATTTGTGGAAAAACCGAAGAGAAATTCCAAACACCATGGAACAACTACAAAAGGTAGAAATACATGTAAATGCCAAAAGGAAAAAGAAGAGGGGAAAAAATGGAAGAAATATATGAAACAATAACTGATAATTTCCCCCAAATTAATATCCGACATCAAGCCAAAGGTCCAGGAAACTCAGAGAACATCAAGAAGGATAGATGCCAAAAAAATTACACCCCAGTATATTTTTTTCAAATTATACAAAATCAAAAATAAATTCTAAAAGAAGCCAGAGTGAAAATACAGTATACTTGAAGAAGAACAAGGAGAAGTTCTTGTTTCGGAAAACATGAAAATGAGAAAGGACAGACGTATTTAAAGTGTTGAGCGGAAACAGCCACCAAGTTATAATTTTGTACCCTGTGAAATTATCCTCCAAATATGAAGGAGATATAAAGATTTTCTTGGACAAACAAAAATTGAGGGAATGTGTTGCTAATGGACTTGGGAGAAATGTTAAAAGAAGTTCTATGGAGAGAGAGAAAATAATGTATGTTATAAGACTGGATCTACGTAAAAAAAGAGCATGAAAGGAGGAATATGTAGAAAGAAAACAAAAACTTTTATTTTTCTTATTCTTAACTGAGAGCACCAGATCCTACCATCAGACCACCAGGGAAGGTTTCTATTCTTAATTGATCTAATAGGTAACACTGTGTTCAAAATAAAAACAGCAATATTGTGTTCAATTATGTACGTCTATGTATATATCATAGAGATTTATTTATGATTATGTCTAAGTGAAATGATAACAGTAAATGGTATAAGGAATGAGAGGAAGTTAGGATTATTTTGTTTTTAAAGGGTATGCCCGTCACCTGTGAAGTGGCATAGTATTATTTGAAAATGGATTAAGGAGTTCCCGTCATGGCACAGTGGTTAACGAATCCGACTAGGAACCATGAGGTTGTGGGTTCAATCCCTGGCCTCACTCAGTGGGTTAAGGATCCGGCATTGCCGTGAGCTGTGGCGTAGGTTGCAGACGCGGCTCGGATCCCACGTTGCTGTGGCTGTGGCCTCAGGCAGAGGCTACAGCTCCTGTTAGACCCCTAGCCTGGGAACCTCCATATGCCGCAGGTGCGGCCCTAGATAAGGCAAAAAAGACAAAAGAAAGAAAGAAAGAAAGTGGATTAAGATTAGCTGTAAATGTATATTGAAAACTCTAAGATAACCACCAAAGGAAAAAGATATATAACTGAAATACTAAAAAAAAAAGAAAGTAAAATCATATGCTCAAAAAAATGAACAGGGAGAGAAAATGGAATCGTATAAAATTACAAACCTCCTAAAGGAGGGAAGGACAAAATAACAATAAACAAGAGCAACAAAGAGAAAACAGCAACTAATATGGTAGATATTAATCTATTAATAATCACCTTTAATATCAGTGGTCTAAATGTACCCATTAAAAGGGATCATCAGAGTGAATGAAAAACCATGACTGAACTATGTCATCTATAAGAAACTCACTTTAAATATAAACATATGTATAGATTAAAAGTAAATGGATGGAGAAAAAAATATACCATGCTAAAACTAAAGAAAAGAGTCAAGATTAGCTATGTTAATTTCAAACAGAGCAGACATCAAAGTAAGGTAAGTCATTAAGGCAGAGGACAGTACATAATGATAAAGGGGTTAATTTTTTAAGAAGACACAGTTCTTAACATATATGTCCATAATAGCAGAGCATCAAACAATGTGATTCCAAAACTGACAGAACTTAAGGAGAACTAGATAAACCCACTGTCATAGCTGGAGACTTTAACACCCTTCTGCCAGTAATGGACACATCCAGATGGCACAAAATCAATAAGGACACAGCTGAAATCACCAGCGCTATCAATTAACTGGATATAATTGACATCAATAGACTGCTTCATCCAGCTATAGCAGAATACACATTCTTCTCAAGCACACATGAAATATTCACAGAGACCACATTGCGAGCCGCACAACACATTTTAACAAATTTAAAAGGAGAGATATAATGCAATATCTGCCTTCAGACTACAGTGGAATTAAACTAGAAATAAATAGCAGGAAGATAACTGGAAAAGCCTCAGATACATGGAGGTTAAACAACACACTTCTACATAACACATGGGTCAAGTAAAATCTCAGTAGAAATTCGAGATATCTTAACTATATGAAAATAAAAAGACAACTTTTCAAAATTTGTGGGATGCAGCAAAAGAAATGCTTAGAGGGACATTTATAGCATTAAGGGTAGTTGCTAGAAAGAAGAAAATCTAAAATCCAATCATAGGAGTTTCCACTGTGGCACATTGGATTAAGCATCTGGTGTTTCCATAGCTGTGGCAGAGGTCACAGGTATGGCTCAGATTCAGGCCCTGGCCTGGCAACTTCCATATGCCAGGGGTACAGTCAAAATAGAAATAAAACAAAACAGTAAAATAAAATCCAAGAGTATAAGAAGTTCCCACCATAGGAAACTAAAAAAGGAGAGCAAATAAATTCAAAATAAGCAGAAGTTAAAAACAGAAAATCCATAAACTATTGAAACTAAAAGCTGATACTTTGAAAAAAAATCAATAAAATTAATAAGATTTTAGCCAGGATAACAAATTAAAAAAGAGAGAGAGCAAATACAAGTTACTAATATGAGAATTGAAAGAAGGGACTTTTACTACAGATACTATGGAAATGAAAAGGATAATAAAATAATATTATGAAACAACCATGCCTAAAAGTCAATAACCTACATGAAATGGACTAATTCCTTAAAAGGCAGTCTGTCAAAACTCACCCAAGAATAAACAGATGAACTGAATATGCCTATATCTATTAAAAGCAAATAAATCGATGATTAACAACCGTCCCAAACAGAAAGCATGAGAACCTATTGGATTCACTGATGAATTCTACCAAACATTTAAGGAAGAAATCATAGCAACTCTAAATTTTTTTCAGAGGATAGAAATAGAAGGAATACTGTTTAACCCATTCTATGAGGCCAGCATTACACTAACTTTAAAGCCAGACAAATTCATTACAAATAAGAAAACTGTATACCAGTATCTCTCATGAACCAAAATATAAACATTCAACACAACTACCAGCAAACAGAATATAATAATGTACAAAAAAAAACCTGCACACCCTGTCCAAGTGGGGTTTATCTTGGGTATGCAAGTCTGAATAAACTTTTGAAAATCAATTAACATAATCATTTACTTCAACAAGCAAAGAAAGAAAAATCAAATATTCATATTGAGAGATGAAGAAAAAGCATTTGAAAAAATCTAGTCATTAAGATTTTAAAAAAACCCTCTAAACTAGGAATACAGGGATAATTTCTCAACTTGATAAAGAATATCTACCAAAAAATATCTTTGACTAATATCATGCTTAAAACTGAGAAACTTGATGCTTTCCACTAAGATCAGTGATGTCCGCTCTAACTACTCCTTTTTAATGTCATATTGGAAGTCCTAGCTAATACAATAAGACAAGAAGAGAAAATAAATGGTATTCTGATTGGGAAGGCAGAAATAAAAGTGCCTTTGTTCATAGATAACATGATCGTCAATTTAGAATATCATAAAGAATCGACCAAAAAAAAAAAAAACTTCCGAAACTAATAAGCAAAAATGCCAAAGTTACAGGATACAAGATTAATACAAAAAGCCAACTACTTTTCTGTATAGCAGCAATGAATAAATGGAAGTTGACATCAAAACGCATTACTTTTTACATTAGCAGCCCCCAAATTCATAGGATGAACAACACTAAGAGTGAAACCTAATGTAAACTATGGACTCTAAGTAATTATGATGTCAATGTGGATTCATCCACAGTGAAGAATGTACATGGCAGTGAGTAATGTTGATAAGGGGCTGCTCTGCACATGTGGGGGATGGGAAATATGGGAAATCCCTGCATATCCCACTTAATTTTATTATAAATTTAAACTGCTAAATAGTGTCTTAGAAAATAACAAATTCCAATTGATAGTCTAGTATAGAGTAAAAAATCTCATATTTGATGTTTATATTTTATCTTAGTGTTTATTAAATTTAGTTAATTATTTTAACTTAATTAGTATAAAAGGTGCTATTGCTTATGTTGGAATCATACTATGGACTTTATTATAGTAAAGTCTATGTCAATTGAAATGTAATTAAACTTGTAATATAAACTCCATGAAAAGACTAATCTTTAGTGTATCTAATTGCCAATTTAAAAATGTTTCATAACAAACTAATTTTTCGTGATTTTGTTTTAATAGTAATTAAAATTTGTGAATGTAAAATTTCACAAGTCTACCTGTAGTTATTAAATGAAATTACAATGAAAGGGAGAAGTAAATTCTGGTGCCCTTTAATAGTTAAAGAATTTTCCTCATTTCAAATTATATTGTGGCATGTGAAGAGATGCAAATCAATTCTTTTAATATAAAATTAATTCTGTTTAACATGGAGTTCCTGTTGTGGCAAAGTGGAAACAAATTCAACTAGGAACCATGAGGTTGCTGGTTCGATCCCTGGCCTTGCTCAGTGGCTTAAGGATCTGGCGTTGCAATGAGCTGTGGTATAGGTTGCAGAGGTGGCTCATTTCTGGCATTGCTATGTCTGTGGCTTAGGCCAGCGGCTATAGCTCCAATTAGACCCCTAGCCTGGGAACTTCCACATGCTCCTGGTGTGACCCTAAAAAGACAAAAAATAATAATTCTGTTTAACATAAAACTAAGTTCCTGTGTTGGATAATATTCGCATTACTGCAGGTAAAAAAAAAAAAAAAAAAACTCCACTAATTTGCAAACTAGTGACACATTGGCAAAATAGCAAGGTAATGTGCACTACAAAATGTTGATATTTTAAATCAATCAGATAACACATTATTTAAAACCAAAATTTGCCAAGCATGATATCACCTGATACTCTAACTTCATGGAATGTATAAAATAAAATAATTTCAGAAAGTTCAGAGGGCAATTTATTTTTAATCCTTGAGAGAAGATAGGAATACTAGTGATGTTTCGGTTTTATGTGGGACTTAAAGGAAATGTGAGCAATTTAAGAGTAAAATTGAGCTTCTTGGGTTTTTTAAGTGTAATGTTCATGATTGTCTAGAGATTTGCATCAAAAGATCAAAATGATGAGGTGATTATGCACAGGTTCAAAATTTCAATCATACCATCTGTAGGAGGTCTCAGTAATGAGATCCTCGTTGCCTAAAGGGAACGAAAAAACGGCAGGCTGGGTTCCTACAAAATTAGAGGAAATGCTGTATCTAGGATAGTTTCACCAAATAATTCACTTCTTTAATAATTTCTCTCAAATAATCAGCTCTTTTAAAACATGAAAACAAATACTTTGAAGCTAAAACTAAAAGGTTATTTTCACTGTCATTTACATATTACATGATTAAGTATGTAATTGTGTATCTGAAATTTTACAAATTATAAACAACTCTCACCTCTCAAATATAATCTTGATTTACAAACACCTTACTAATAAACATATTTTAAAACTGGTATAGAGGAAATAGCAGCCAGAATGTCCACATACCTTCGCATTCTTCTATGTTGCTCAGCCAGCAGAATGACCATGATTGACAGATCATTAGACCCTGCAAGGGAATAGATACATATTAGGCCCAACATCCTTAGGAGGATTTTTGTTTTGGATTATAGTTTATTACAGTGATGACTAAGAACTATTGCTTTTCAGTTGCTGTGCTTGTGTCTCACATCAATGACCATCAATCAGTCCATTTAATCATTAAACCAAAATTATTCCTTAGAGAAATGTTAGGGAAGAGGACCAGGGTAAACCATTCAAATGATTTACTGTTTGCAAGATCTAAACAAATCATAAAAAAAATTAGAAATAATCTTGTCAATAATATTCCCAGGATTTATTAAAATAAAATTCAAAAGCACTTTGAAGGAACATCTCCAAAATTTAGGTAGCACAAAAATCCTGTTGACTACATATACACACACACACACACACACATATATATACACATATATATATATTCCACTGAATTATATGTATATTCAACTGAATGCAATGTTAGTTTAAATCATAAATGGCAACAATATGTGATTATAGGACATGGAAAGTAAAACGAATGACACCAATGATTCAAGGGATGGAAGAGAAGGATTAGAAACATTCAGTTGCATCTATGCTACACAGGAAATGATCTGTTACATTAGTAAAAAATAAACATTGGAAATTCTAAGGCAACTGATATACTAGAAGGAAATTAAATGGAAATATAAAATGCTCAATTAAAACCAAGTAAAACAGCAAAAGAAGCCTCTGTCAGTAAATAGAAAACAATCACAAACATGGTTAATGTTAATCCAACTTTAAGTATGAATGGTCTAAATATACTAATTAAAATATAAAGATTGTCAGAATAAATTTAAAAAAGAACAATAACAACCACAATTGCATGAAGTCCACAGGAAACCTACTTTAACTATAAAAACTGAGATAGACCAAAGAAAAGGCATAAACTTCTGACTGTGGAAAAATGAAATGTCATACTTTTCCCTATTCCTCTTCGTATGTACAATGAAAATTCCTGGTCAATTTTATATAACAAACATAAGAAGACTCTGAAAGGTGCAAGAACCTAAGGGCCTATAGAATAACACAGTGATGAGTTCTCTAGATTTACTCTGCGCTTCATATATTCCAAACTTAGAGGTGAGAACGCCAAAGGGCACAGGACAAAAAATCCCCAGCAAATCCTGCTCTTCTAGCTACAGGAACAGGGAAAGAGCAAGCAGAAATATGAGATAATAATGACTCTACTGCAATAAAACAGCATAGGGAAGAGCATGGCCCTCACCTCTACACACACCAGCAAATGCGGAACGGGAAGCTGCACTTTCAGCTTCTTGAGATTCTCATGAACTTCCGTAACATGACTGCTAGAGTGTTTTAAGAGAACACCCAGGAGAGAAGCTCAGCTTTCATGTCCAATTACCAGTCATCAGTTTCTTCTCCCATTTTGCTGTCAGTGGAGACCAGGTAGAAAGCTTGAGTACTAGACCCATCTGGATACAATGTGCTGCCCTTTGCCTTCATCATTGGGGTGGTGTCAGAGGAGGCCTAGCAAAGAGGGAGGCCCCTCAGCATCACCGTACGAACTCAAGGATCCCTCTATAATGATGTCAGTGAAGAACAGGTGGGGAGCCCATGCCTGGCCAAGGGTAATGAGGCTCTCCCTCTTCCCCGGGTATCAACTGAAATCCAGTAGGAATCCAGCCTCACCCGGGGATAGGGCAGTACCTTTGTTCCCTTTTCAAAGCACTAGTGGAAATAGAAACTACCTGGTTTAAACAGTGGAGATGTCTCTTCATTTTGTTTATGGTTTTCTTTGCTGTGCAAAAGCTTTTAAGTTTACTTTGATCCCATTTGTTCGTTTTTGCTTTTATTTTCATCACTCTAGGAGGTGGATCTGAGAAGATACTGCTGCAGTTTACGTCAGAGAGTGTTTCACCTATGTTTTCCTCTAAGAGTTTTATAGTATCCTGTCATTT
Source organism: Catagonus wagneri (assembly GCA_004024745.2). Classification (NCBI taxonomy): domain Eukaryota; kingdom Metazoa; phylum Chordata; class Mammalia; order Artiodactyla; family Tayassuidae; genus Catagonus; species Catagonus wagneri. The sequence continues at coordinate 2,353,923 of PVHT020000061.1, forward strand.
TTTTTTCTTGTTTTTAGGGCCACACCCGTGGCATATTGGAGTTCTTAGGCTAGGGGTTGACTCGAAGCTGTTGCTGCTGGACTACATCACAGCCACAGCAATGCTGGATCTGAGCTGCATCTGCAAACTATACCACAGCTCACAGCAACGCCTGATCCTTAACCTACTGAGAAAGGCCAGGGATCAAACTCACATCCTCATGGATACTGTCAGGTTCATTACCACTAAGACACAATGGGAACTCCTGTAGTATCCAGTCTTACATTTAGGTCTTTTATCCATTTTGAGTATTTTTGTGTATGGCGTTAGAGAGTGTTCTAATTTCATCAACAGAGGAATGAATAAAGACGTGGTATATATATATACAATGAAATGTTATACAGCCATGAAAAAGAATGAACTAATGCCATTTGCATCAACACAGATGGTCCTAGAAATTATCATACTAAGTGAAGTAAGACAGAGAAAGACAAACATCATATGCTATCACTTATAAGTGGAATCTAAAAAAGGGATACAAATGAACTTATTTGCAGAAGAAAAACTGACTTTTCAGGCCTTAAAAAGCTTATGGTTACCAAAGTGGACAGGCGGAGTGGGAGGGAGGAACTGGGGGTTTGGGAATAGCAAATGCACACTGAGTATATGGAATGATTGGCCAACTGGGACCTGCTGTACAGAACAGGGAATGCTACCAATATTACAATCTGTTTGGGGAAAGAAACTGAAAGAGAATGAATGTATGCATATGCATAACTAAGTCACTGTTATACAGCAGAAACTATCACAAACTTATAAATCAAATATACTTCAATAAAGCGTAAAAAAATTAAAAAAGAGTGGGGAATAATAACTTGAAAAAATTGAAAAGAACACTAGTGAGCTGTGGGGCTACTAAAAAATAATATTTATATCATTGAAGTCCTTTAAGAAAAGGAGACAAAAAAGGCAGTGATGAAAAATTATTCCAAATAATAATGGTAGAAAACTTTCTAGTGTGGAAAAAAGAATATCCACAGGTTTAAGGTTAAGAAGGTGAGTGAACTCTAAGAGAATTAACCTAAAGACATACTTAATAAGACGCTTTAAAATTAATCTTCTGAAAACTAACAAGAAAGAAAAATTGTGAATGCAGCTAATGAGAAATGACATTTTACCTACATGGGAATAAAATTAGAAGACAGTAGATGTCTGATCAGAAATCATGGAGGCCAGAAGGAAGTGAGATGGTATTTTATTTTTAGTGGGAATAAAGGGGAAATCAAGATATTCTCAGATGAAGGAAAACTAAGAGAATTTGTTACCAACAGACACACCCTACAAGAAAGGCTAGAGGAAGTTTTCCAAACAGAAAAAGAATGATAAAAAAGAAACACTGGGATATCATGAAAGGAAAAGAGCATGGTTAGCAAAACAGTAATGAATATAACAGACTGTCTTTCTCACAAGTCTCCTAAATTATTTTTGGTGGTTGAAGCTAAAATTATAATACCGTTTGATGTGGTTTGATGTATATGCACATGAAATATTTCAGACAATTACAAAAAAAGAAAAAAAACAGAAGGTAAAAACACACAAATGGAGGAAAGCCTTCAGTTTCTCTACAAGCTGGTTAAATGATAACAGCAGTAAACTATGATAAGTAAAGGCATAACTAGTATACTACCTAAACCAATGACTAACAAAGCTGTTTAAAAAAAAAACATCCAGGAATTCACACTGGGTCAACAGTGGGTTAAAGACCCAGTGTTGCTGAAGCTGTGGCATAGGTCACAGCTCAGATTAGATCCCCTGCCCAGGAACTTTCATATGCTGTGGGGGCACCCAAAAAAAGGAAAAAAAAAAGAAAGAAAAGGTAAAACACCCAAAGACACTATAAATAGATCGAAATGGAATTCATATATATATATTTAAGTCAGTCAGTCAGTCATAGGAAGTCAGGAAAAAGAAAGCCCAGGGAGGAATAACAGATGGAACCACATATACAAAGCAGAATGACATCCTCATATATCTGCATATATATAAAGCAGAATCATATCTTCATAAATAATCACATCAAATGTAAGATGGTATGAATGCACCAACTAGAAGATAGCTATTGATAGGGTGGATCAAAAAATATAATCCAATTATATGCCGACTGCAAGAAACTGTCCTCAAACATAATTACATAGCAGGTAGAATTAAAATCATGGAAAATATTATGCAAATAGTAATAAAAGGGAAACAAGTGACTATATTCATATCAAATAAATTCAAATGCAAAGCAAATCACTGGGGGGCAGGTGGTTAGGTGGGAAAAGAGAGAGATCACATCATGATAAAAGTGTCTATCCATTAGAAAAAAACATAGAAAACGTCTGTGGACATGCACCCAGCAATAAAGATGAAAAAAGTGCACAGCAAAATCTGATACAATGTAAAGGAGAAATAGATATACACAGCTGGTTAAAGATTCTGACTCTCCTTTCAAAACAATTGATAGGACAACTAGAGAGAGATTCAGCAATTATACAGAGCTCAAGGACACCATTAATCACCAGGATCCAATCAAAATTCACAGAAAACTCCATGAAAAGGAGCTGAAGACATACTCTTTCCATGTGTTGACAAAAACTTATAACAAAGTACACTGTATCTCCAACCATAAAACAACCTCAAAAAATTTATAAGAATTGAAACCATGCAAAGTATGTTCTCTACCCACAGTGGGATTAAATTAGTAATCAGTAACAGAAAGATAATCAGGAAATCTCAAAAGCCTAAACGGATCTAATTCATTCAAAGAGAAAATCTTGAGGGAAGTATAAAATACATTGAAATGAATGACAGTGAAAATATATCAAGTGTCAGAGACAAGGCTAAAAGCAGCCTCGAGAGGGATGTTATAATACAAAGCACATACATTAAAAAGAACAGTGCACCATGCATACAGAGCCTTTTTAAACATCGAAAAGAGAAGCTTCTAGGCCCTTCCCTCCAGATGAACAACATGCGTTTCCATCACAAGGGAGAAGATTCTGCCACCAAAGTGCAGAAACCCGTGCTCATTAGGTTTCTTGACCCCCCCTGCTAGCTGCAGAAGCGAGACCAATCCATCCTTGAGAGAATGGGGTGCAAGAATCAAGTCTGGAAATTGAGAGCTGCTTGAAACAGCTACCTCAGCAGCGTACAGGCATCTTTGGTGTACATGACACTGCCATTCCCAAGAAGTTCATCCGGGAAAACACCCAGAAGCCAAAGGAAAATTTGACCTCAGACAACCACTGAAGCAACACTTCCGGACCCAGCAAGCTACCCAGGTCAATACACTCCCAGGAGCTGATGGAGGCTGTTCCCGGGGCTGTCGCTGGAAGATGGTACCAAAGAGAAGACTGGCCCCAGTAAGCCCCTTGAAATCTCCCAGCAGCCACCACCTTCATCTTCAGCCATCAAAGTCCGAGTTCCGCCCCACCCATCACCTCAGGTGCCCTGGCCACTGCATGCTGTTTCCTGGTGGGTATTTTGGATACTGCCCCTTTATCAAATGGGTGTCTTGCAAAATATGTTTGCCTAGGCTGTGTCTTCCCTATCTTTTCCAGAGTCTTTTGAAAATTCAACATCATTTTCCCCCATGGACTATACCATGCTTTTGATTTAATTTCTAAACTCTAACTACAAAACCCCAAATTAATTATTTTATCGAAGCTTTTATAATTTTTATCCAACTACAAATATTCAGTGCTGGCTTATTTTGGAATGACTGATTTTTTTCATCAAAGTGGAGAAAATAGGCAAATGCTTTATTGAATAAGAAATTGAGAAAATTGTTTTGTTGTTGCTGTTGTTGTTGTTGTTGTTAAAGTAACATCCCATTCTGAAAGGTGAGAAAGATTTTCTGTTCTTGCAGGTCTACTTATCCTCAACTGGGAAAGGGTCCAAAATATCCTCAGAATGTCCAAAATATCAACATTGTTAACTTTTTCCAAAGCCTCAGAGGAAGTCTGGCCAATTTATAATAGTTTAAGAGGCACTCTAGTGAGGATTACAATGTTCTTGGTTGTATTTTCAGTTAAAAGTATAAAGGTAATATTGTTTCAATGAGCTTTGCCTCCAGAGCACTGGGATCTGTAAAGAACTAAATCTTAAGAGTTAGGACTGGTTATTATCAAATGGAAAATTAAGTGCAGATACCAAACGAAATAATACTAGAAGCAATCTACTTTCTAGTTATTATTCTGCTTTCCAATTATTTAATGTAGTTTCACTAGACTTTTGTATATATTAATCTCATTCTTACTTGTTCCTACAGAATCACAGTGGATTCTAATTATTTGAAGATCTCCCATTTGCAAATTCAGCTATTTGATAACATGTATTTGTAAAACCAAATCAATCCTGGCAGTGCATCCATGAGGGGCAAGAATTTGTGTTGCCCAAATTTGACACTCTGTTTCCTGTTTCAGCCTTTATACTATTTGAACAAGACACCCCCCCCAGACTATTTAGTGCCAGTTTTTCACATTTTTGTGCTTTTTCTTGGTGATTTTACCATCTACTGTTCCTAAGCATAAGATGGCTGTCATTGTGACAGTGGATACAGGCTGAATATTCATTGATAAAATCCATATCTGTGACAGGCATGGACAAAACCGAAGCCCATAGAGTTTAAGTAGCTTTCTCAGGTTACACAGCTGGAGTGAGGATACAAAGTCTCTTGCACTTTCAACCACTGTGTTATAGAAAATGTTAATAAAACCCACCGGGAGAGAGAAATTACACTCTCAAGGGGTGAGATATTTTGAGATTTAGATCATTCTAAATAAAATGAAAGAAAGCAAAAATTAGAAAAGAAAAACATTTTATCCTTTTGCAGTTCAAGATTATCTATTGTCACACCATGAATTCATTTTGGGGCAATGCATGATTTTTAAGGAAAAAAGAAACAGTAACGTCAGACATTTTTATATTCCCAGGACTATTGGGATGGTTTTTACTTATTTATAGTTGATTTTAAGAGGATTTCACTTTAAAAATCTGCAATTACAGAAATACTTTTACTGTTTTGCTTTATTGTGTTTTCATTAGATGTTTAGCATGGAAATCAGTTAAAGACACGAACTGGGTACATTATTAAGACATATTATTGTGTTTAACTTCACTAATTTGACTATGGCATCTTAAAATTAAATATTTTAAGTGAAAATCTAGCATACTATATTGATTACTGGAAATCAATTAAATACTTGCTAAGATATAAAATAATTTTATAAAAAACAAAATTATTCTAATCATAAATCAAATTTGGCTTCACATCTTTACTAACAAAGCCTCACCACACACATTAATAATCAGTGAAGTAGTTCACTAGCAGGAAGAAACAGTTGTACAATTATCTTATTTATTTAGAAGATAACTTTGCTTTATTTCATGACAGTAATTGCATGGATACATGCCTGTGGATCAATATCTTATATTCTTTTTCCAGTAGGATCACAAAGAAGAGATGGGATATATATTAAATCAATTTTAGTTTTCAGTTATGCAAAAATATTTAATCTTCCTTTCAGGAAATCATGACATTTTATTTCCATTATTAATGAGCTATATTTTTTGGAATGAGTCAATTCTCTTTAGAAATTACATCTGACCTCTAAATGACTTCCTCTGGAGGCTAAGTAAAATATTAATAGCATGTGACCTAAACTGAATTTTATGATCTTCTAATTTACAAAGGTAAGTTTAATTTCCACCTGCTCAGTTAGTGCTAAGAACCCTTAAATTATAAATATGAATTTCCACTGGCATAAAAATCCACTTTATGTGAAATTATAAAATATTCTGAATTTTTAGGGCAAAATCATGCCTTAATGCTTTGATTGATTGTTTTTGAAAAGATGAGGACATTGCATAAAACTGTTAATGTCCTACCAAGTAGTTAGAGATATTTTGATATAATCCTAAATTCTTCCTATATCAAGATATGTTTTTAAATTACATATTATATATACTTTATATACATAAACCCCATCTACTCCAACAGCCTACAACACTTTCTGAGAGTAAGAAATAAGGTTGTCTACTCATTCTGAGAAAATTAGATGCTTTGGGTTATTTCTGGGGTGAAGGATCTTGGTGTGTATGTACAGAGGGAGCGCGCTGATCTAAGAGAGTAAGGAACGCTTAAACATACTTTAGCAAACTAAGTTTCTCCTGGAAGTGACCTATATTTGGTTTCACCTAAAACTTTGAAATAACCCCCAGTTTCAAATTAGAGTGAACTGAACACACAGAGTGTGAAAGATTAGATGTGAAAATCCCTAAACCCATACTCAGCTGGGTTCATGGTAACCACTGATTACCTGGGGTATCTAATGCTTCAGGGGCAGCTTCCTTCTTCTGATGGTACGCCTCGAGGTGAATGAACATACCTGAGCCTCTTATTAGGAACAAGGAAAGATAAGTCTGAATTCTCTTTGCTAGTAAAGTGTGTTCATGGAAGATAAACAACCATTGCTATTAGAACATAAGAAAGGAATCCATTTCCACAGCGTGATGGATCTCAGCATGAAAGTACTGCCTCATACACTTTAGAAATTTGTAGGGATATTCTGGGGAATATCACCAGGATTTAGTAGTCTGAGGACAGGGAAGCTATAAGGAGTGCCACATATGGAACCTCTCCCCAAATCAAGGATTTGTTCTAAGTCCCACATAATATTTAAATACCTGTCAACTATTCAGGACATCTGCCAGGCCTAATTAACAAAAAACTATCCGACATATAAGTACAAGACACTTTGGCACGGTTTACGAGGCACTGAATTTCCCAGGACTGTAACCATTATGTTAAGTGAGAACAGATTTTTTTTTTTATATTTGCAACAGAATACATAATAGAAAGTCACTAAATATTTAAGTAGTGGATTGAATAAGATACAGGGAAAAATCAGAACAGTGAGTGTATTTTGTTTTTTTTTTTCACAATAGCCTAAATAACATAAATGAGTAAGAACAAAGTACGTACATAATCTATTAAAGAACATGGCATAGGTTTTAACACACACAAAAAATGTTTTTAACCTACCCCAGAAATTGAGCAAAAGGATAGAGCATCCTCTATTAAATTTTTGGTTCCCATAATTTAACCAATATAATCTACTTATCAATCTGCCTATTTACATGTATAAATGCTATAGGCATTGAAAAAAGTAGGAAGGATAGATTAAAATTTGGACTTTTCTGCTTTTGCTATGTGCCATGCGAGTATATAACCGAGCATATCACGCCGTTTACATCGTGAACTAGTGTATCCATATATATTTTGTTTCTTTTATTTTTAGTCAGAAAACTATTTCAAAATCTGAATCACAGCAGGATTACTCTCAAATTATTCTTTGGTTCCATATACCAAAAAAAGGAAAGCATTAGTATTTTTTTTCCTCTTTCTTCCTTGCCTTTTTTGTATCTGTACAAGATGATGGATGTTAAATAAACTTATCATGGTAATCATTTCATGATATATGTAAGTCAAATCATTATGCTGTACGTTTTAACTTTATACAGTTGTATATGTTAGTTGTATCTCAATAAAACTGGGGGGATTAAAAAAAAAAGGGCAGACAGAGGGTATTAAACAGGTAACAGTGGTAGGGAAGAAAGATCATTTGTTATTTTATTTATTGCACATAGTCTACTAAAACAGACCAGTTTCCAGAGTAATCATGAGCCTGACAATTGCTATTTTGGAATGCTTACTAGATAATTTTTTTTTCAATTTTTAAAATGGACTAGGTCTGAATTTTCTGGGTTCTCATCTCAGCCATTTATTGGCTACATTACCTTGGACAGACGGCTTTAACCATTGAAATTTCTCAGTTTCCTCATCTATAAATGATAATAACAGTGCCAGCTTCACAGGATTACTGTTAAAACAAAACTGAGATCATGTAATTCTTCTATTAATATTAACTACCATTCTTAATTCTCAAAACAACACTAGGAAGGATATCATTTTTACAAAGAGAAGAATAGGTATGCAGGAAAAAACTGTCTTTCAAAAAGGTATACAGAATTCAGTATTCGAACTCTTGTTTACGTTATGCCTGAGCCCAAGCCCCGTAGAACTATAATCACTCTCCTTTTAGGTCAGGTATTCCTTGTAGGTTAAACAAGTAACCTGATCAGAAGAATACTTTCTAATGCTATGACGTTTTCATGTCAGAAGAGAGAGCCTGAAACAACAAGGAAAATGATCTGGAGTGGTGTTGAGAGCAGTGAACCAGAAATGGATCCCCCAATGGCATATTTTTCAAAGCAAATTACTTTCCATCTAATCCTTTGTTAATCCCAGACACTCCAATTAATCTTTCAAGTTCACTTATTTCCTAATGTAGATAAAAATCCTCTAGTCAAATATATTACCTCGAGACTGGTATGAGAAATAAATAGGAAGAGATTGATTAAAAACATAGGACAATATTCCTGATAGACTTTGTTATCCTATATGTCTAAAGCTTCATAATAGAAGTTGTTAAGCAAGTTTTTAATTTTCCAAGGATATTTATACAGTGAAACTTTAACTACAGTGTCAGGATGGAGGATATAGTATCCAGAGTCAGAGTGACTGAAGTCACATGATTGATGAAGGTGCTCTTCTATGGCTAACTAATTGTTTTATTAGAAAAACACTTAAAAATTGCAATCAGGAGTTGCTGCTGCGGCTCAGTGGGTTAATGATCCAGCTTGTCTCTGTGGAGGTGTAGATTTGATCCCTGGCCCGGTGAAGTGGTTTAAGGATCCAGCATTGCTGCAGCTGTGGTTTAGGTCACAACTCCAGCCCAGATTTGATCCTTGGCCGAGGAACTTCCATATACTATGGGAGGGGCTGAAAAAGATAAAAAATATTGCAGTCAAATTTCAATAGAATAACATTTTTAAATAGTTAGTGGACATGATATTTAAAGGCAATATATTTTTGTTTACATTTAATTTTTTATATTTTCATTATTTAAATTTAGTTTTATTTTAATTCTCATTATCATCATGGAAATCATGTAGTAACAAATATTTTCAAAAAAAAAAAAAGCCCTCCAAGGAGTTCCCAATGTGGCACAGTGGAACTGAATACAACTAGTATCCAAAGGACACTGGTTCAGTCCCTGGCTCCACTCAGTGGGTTAAGGATCCAGTGTTTCTGTGAGCTGTGGTATAGGTCAAAGATGTGCCTTGGATCCCACATTGCTGTGGCTGTGGTGTAGGCCAGCAGCTATAGCTCCAGTTAGACCCCTAGCCTGGGAACTTCCACATGCCATGGGTGCAGCCTTAAAAAAGAAAAAAAAAAAATCCTTCAAACTTCCACCAGAATAAATGGAATCATATTCTAGTTCATGGTACTTGAATATCTAGCACATTTTCTATGATGTTTAAATAAATAATCCATTAATAAAATGACTAGCCAAATATTTAGTGAAAAGTTAAAATATGCCCAGAGCTGTACCGAGAACTAAAGGTACTAAGATCAATTAAAAAAATCACTCTTGCCTTGAAAAGATCCCATTCTAGTTGTTGAGAACGATACTTGAAGTAATAATTACAATCCATCATGTTAAAGTGTGTGATTAATTTTTTAAAAAGTTCTATGGCAGGACAGAGAAGGAACTGCCTGACTCATTAGGGGTGTACTCTCTCCTTAAGATAATTCAATCTCTTTCAAAGAGACAGGATTGCAAATGGAGAGCAGGACAATTAAATGCATGACATGATGACTCTGCCTTTGCTGGGACAGCTCATGAGAGCTTGAGGAAGCCTGTGCTTCCTCAAGAGAGTCACAGAAAGGCCCACCTCATTTTCAGCGAAAACATAAAATCAATTCACTAGGAGAACTAGAGCCTTTGTGAAATGGAGCTGGAGCAACATCTCTGGGCTAAAAACAAACTTCACCACCGACCTCATGTTTTACATAAGAGGTAACTCCCAACAGATCAGGACTTAAAAGTGAAATGTAAAAGTCTAAAATGTTCAAGAAAAAAGAAAAAAAGAGAATCTTGAGGATCTAGGTTTAGAAGAAGAGTTCTTAGGTCTGAGTCCAAAAACGTAATTCATAAAAGGAAAATTTAATATAGAGGACTTCATTAAAATGAAAAACTCTTCCTCTCTGAAAGACAAATTAACAGTAAAAGAAATCAAGTGCCAGAATCGGCAAAAAATGTTTTACAAACCATTTACCCTAAAGGGGCAAGTAGATAGGAAATATTTTAAAATTCTCAAAATTTAGTATCAAAAATAGTTAGATCATCAGCAAAAGACATTAACAGAACTTTCCCTGAAGCTTCAACATTGCCAGAGTACTTTGTTGAAGCATCCCTGAAAAACGATAATCTCATGGTCTCTTATCACTCAGTTTCTTTCAGGGACCATAGAATATATTTTCTAAATTCCCACTGTCTATAGCTACTTGTAAAGTTTTAATGGTGAAAGTTCAGTTATCATATTTATCTATTTTTTATTTATTCTTTAACCTCTTAGTCTCCAATGCTAGCCCACCAGTGTCCCTACATCCCCACCTAGTTAATATGAAATAAGTTTATATTTATTAAATGCATTTATGTGTGTGCTTCTTTCTCCTTGCCATGGGTTAGTGATGATTTGGAGAAATAAGGCTATGAATATCTGGTCCCGATGATGATTTTGTCATAATTCTAAAATGCTGCCAAGGTCTTCGAATTGCAATGCAGTCATGTGTGAATAAAATAATACAATGGATTTATTGCATTCAGTAAAAAAAAGTATAAAACTAAGTATGGAAATATATGATATATTGGCAAGTATTCTACAGGATGAGACTATAAAGTAAAGATATCAACAGGCTAGTGATAAATAGAGATAATGACAAGTGAACATGTATATTGCACACTCAGCAGGTAATTCAGTATTACTGTCAGAAGCTCTTAAGTCAAGGGCATGGAAAATGGACTCTATATTTTTTCATATGGTTTTCACTTATTTAAGATTTGCAGAAGAGGGAGTTCCCACCATGGCTCAGCAGAAACGTATCTGACTAGTATCCATGAAGATGCAGGTTCGATCCCTGGCATCTTTCAGTGGGTTAAGGATCTGGCGTTGCCTTGAGCTGTAGTGTAGATCACAGACATGGCTTGGATCCTGCATTGCTTTGGCTGTGGTGTAGGCCAGCAGCTATAGCTGTGATTTGACCCCTAGCCTGGAAACCTCCATATGCTGCGGATATAGCTTTAAAAAGGAAAAAAAAAAAAAAGATTTGCAGAAGAGGATCATGCATATATGATATTCTATTTTCTTTCTTTAATTTAAAAGTTTAACATGAACCCAAGAGGACTCTGACTTCGTATATACTACATACATGTGTTACAGGAAAATATTACATATTATAATTCCTCTTAGAATTGTGGGAAATGGTTACGGAGTGATAGGAGACCATGAGACAGTCTTCTTTCAGAGATACTTCAGCACATTACCATAGCAATGTTCATGCTAGAAAATGTGACAGTTCTTTAATAATTATTATTTTTAATGTAAGAATAGGAGTGTTTGTAACTCTAGTAAAATCTGCAGGACAATTACATTTGTTTTTATGGACTTGAAAAGAGAAAAAAAAAATGTTGCTTCAGAATAATGTTGGATACACTGCATTCTTCCTTACTAGGAAAAATCATAAATTCCTTAGAGTCCAGTGATAGGCAGTACCATATATTTTGGTTCTAACTGCAGAAAACTAATTACTAAAAAGAACTGAGATCTGTCTGGGAGTTGACAATGTCCATATTCATCCTCAGAAATGTCTCTTCACTTTCATGCTTCCGACAAATTGTATAAATTCAACTACCATAATCATCAACACTACCTGGTGTATTCCAACATCCAACTTGAATTTATGTTCCTGTTCTAGTTCTGAGCTCTCAATTCCTTCTTTACATATCCTTCATCTCTGTCTCTTCATTCCTAACTTTCCATAGTTCTCCTCTGAGGTCAAATCCTACTATTCTCTGTCCAGTATGTAATTGTATTCTTTTTGATTCCTTTTTGTAGTCAATGCCATTGCAACCTGGTCAACATCATCCAAAGACATTGCCTCATTGTCTTCGTGCCTTGACTGGATCCTAGCTGGCTCTGGGAGATGGAATCCCCCTTAAGACTCTACTTGGTAGCACCTTCTTATCTCACAGTCCACTTTTTTTTTGGTGTTGGAAGCCACGCTCCCTGACTTACTCTTCCGTAGTTCTAACTGAAACCTGTTACACCACTTCTGACTTGTGAAAGTCCCTGGAAGGTTATGGCAGACTCCATACTGCTAGTGTCTTGATCTAGAGTGGCACAAAATAGGCTCCAGATTGATACCTATTGAATGTCATGCAGCTATAGAACTCTCTAAAAACGTCTTAGAACTGTCCGCAGTTTCCAAAGTAGATCCCAGATCAAGGCTTTTCAACCTCTTCACGATTTAAGCCTTGTCAAAACCATTATCTAAATTATCCATTTGCTCCGTTATCTAAATTAGAGCCCAAAAAGTTAATTGGTCTTTTGTTCCTTTCTTTGCCAACTTAGAGATTCACCAGAAACCCACAGACATAGAAAGAAAACTTACGGTTACTCTTCAGTATGGGCTAGGGGGGATAAATTAGGAGTTTGGGATTAAGAGGTATATACTACTACATAGAAAATAAGCACGGAGCTACTATATAACACAGGGAACTATATGCTGCAGGAGTGGCCCTAAAAAAAAGCAATAAACAAACAAACAAACAAACAAACATATATCTATTCTGATCCAAAAATAGATCAGAAAGAGATTCGAATGCAAAGGACAATGTATTTACATTTATTTATTTATTTATTTATTTATTTATTTATTTATTTATTTACCTACAGTTTTTTGGTTCTTTCCTTCCCAACTTCCCAGGGCTATTATGTTAATTCTCAGTCATAATACAGCTAGAGAGAGCCAGGTCCTCGGAATGTCACTGAGAACATCACATGGATCCGCACCGCACTGCTTTATAAGGAGAAAAGGACCACGGAATGTGAATATTTGGGCTTTTTCTTCTGGATATGAGTGTACTACAAGAAGATTTGAAATGGAATGATTCAGTCAGAATTCCAGTTTAAATAAATCACAGTGGTGCCTTCCTAGAGGGTAGCCTTTACCTGGGCACAACCTGAGATAAATAATTGACAAGAAAAAGGCCCTGAAATTGTCTGAGACATATTGGATATTTGTCAGAGTTCTGGCACAGTGAAGAGGTGCTGGATCAGCCACACTCAACCTGGATGAAGAGAATTTCATCAAGAGATGATTTTGAAAGGTGTGGGCAAGGTTATGGAAACCCCAGAGGTTGCTGAGGTGTTTGCAGCGTCTGCAAATGAGAAGTGCTACCATATTTTTTCAGGGGCAAGAGGAGGAAACGGTTAGTGTGGGTTGGATGAGAACTGGAAGAAAAATCACCAGAAGTAAAGGCTAGTCTTAGCCGAAACCTGTCACAACCATGCAAACACTGAGAGACAACAGCCTCTGCAAAACAAAACAAAACAAACAAACAAAGTCTACATGCTTCCTCTCTAATTTCTAGTAGAAATGGACTCTGTAAGGATGCTGGATAAACAGAGGTTTTTTTGTTCTCCCATGCTTAACTTTTTCTCTCCATGACGTATCTAGAAAGAATCAGCAAGAAAAACTATCAGCTGCAGCTGGGAGGGTACAGCATAGGACTCTGCCAAAGCCCAGGAAGCAGACAGTATGTTCTGGGGACAGGGCTTCTATTAAAGTCACTGACAGCTGCGAAAAGCGGGAGACCCTGGCAGCTCTCCTCTGCCTCTGGGCAGTGTACGGTATCCCGTATGGCAGGACTGGCCTGAGTAACTGGTATCTCTAAGTCCACATTACATGCTGATAACCAACTTATTTTAGATTATCTATCTTCTTCATACAGCATTGTTTTGAGAGTTTTCAAGCAGAAGTGTCATAGAGTGCACTGGGAAATCATTTTGTTTGTTTTTTGCTTTTTAGGGCTGCACCTGTGGTATATAGAAGTTCCCAGGCTAGGGGTCGAATGGAAACTGCAGTCGCCGGCCTACTCCACAGCCACAGCAACCAGGGATTCGAGCCGCATCTGTGACCTACAATTCATGGTAATGCTGGACTCTTAACACACTTAGTGAGGCCAGGGACTGAACCTGAATCCTCATGGATCCAAGTTGGGTTCGTTTCTGCTGAACCACAATGAGAATTCCTGGAAACTGTTGAATAGGGTCTTAGAGACTAAGTTTTGCCTGATATCAACAACACATTCATAGCTAATTTGACTGTGTTTAAAGCACTATAAAAGATGCTTTATATTCTTTATTTGACTCAATATTCACCATAATTGGAGGTATGTAATATTAACTCCAGTCATTTCATGTGAAAAGACTAAAGCTAAGAAAGAATAAACAACCAAAGGCCATATAGAAAATAAGTGTATGAACCAGGGTAGAAACCACAGTTGTGTGATTAAGAATATATAGGTTTAGGAGTTCCTGCTGTGGTGCATCGGGATCTGTGACATCTCTGCAGCACTCAGTGTTGGGACACAGGTTGGCTTCCTGGCCCTGCACAGTGGGTGAATGATCCAGCATTGCTGCAGATGCTGCATAGGTCGTAACTATGGCTCCAATCTGATCCCTGAGCCAAGAACTTCACATGCCACAGGGCAGCCTATATATATATGTGAATATATATATATATTCAAAATGCAGATGGTTAACAGAACACAATAAGATTTTCAACATGGCTAATCATCAGGCAAATGCAAATCAAAACCACAGTGAGATGACACGTCACACCTGTCAGAACAGTTATAATCAAAAAGAACACAAATGACGAGGATGTGGAGAAGAGGAAACCCTCCATACTCTTGGTGAGAATGTAAACTGGTGCAGCCACTACAGAGAAGAGTATGGAGGTTTCTTAAAAAAAACTAAATATAGGACTACCATATGATCTACCAATCGCACCCCTGGGCATAGATCCAAAAAAGACAAAAACTCTCACATGAAAAGATACATGAACTCCAATGTTCATTGCAGCACTATTCACAAAAGCCAAGACATGGAAGCAACCTAAGTGTCCATCAACAGATAAACAGATGTATATACAATGGAATACTACCCGGCCATAAAAAATTAAATTATGACCTTTGCAGCAACATGGATAGGCTTGGAGGGCATTATGCTAAGTCAAGTAAGTCAAAGAGATTAAAACAAATACTGTATGATATCATTTCCATGTGAAATCGAATGAACTTATTTGCAGAAAGGAAATAGACTCGCAGACTTTGAAAAACTAAGGGTTACCAAAGGGGACAGATCGGGGGTGGGAGGGATGGACTGGGGGTTTCGGATCGGCATATGAACACTGGGGGATGTGGCATGACCAGCCAACAGGGACCTGCTGTACAGCACAGAGAACTCTACCCAATGTTCTGTGATAATCCATGTGGGAAAAGAATCTGAAAGAGAATGGATGTGTGTACATACATAGCTGAATCACTTTGTTGTACAGCAGAAATTATCACAATGTAAATCAACTATATTTCAAAAAAACTTAAAAAAAAAAACAAGTAGGCTCACAGATACATAGAACAAACTAGTAGTTACCAGTGGGGAGAGGGGAGAAAGGTGAGGGAAAATAAAGGGGTGGAGGATTTAAGAGGTATAAACTGTTGGGGATGGGGGTACAGGATATACTTACGACATGAGGAATACAGCCAATATTTTGTAATAACTATACATGGAAAATAGCCTTTGTGTGTGTGTGTGTGTGTGTGTGTGTGTGTGTGTGTGTGTGTGTGTGTGTATCTTTTAGGGCCGCAGCTGCAGCATATGGAGGTTCCCAGGCTAGGCATCCAATTGGAGCTATAGCCGCTGGCCTTCGCCACAGCCACAGCAATGCCAGATCTGAGCCGCATCTGCAACCTATACCACAGCTCACTCTAACACTGGATTCTTAACCCACTGAGCAAGGCCAGGGATCTAACCTGCCTCCTCATGGATGCTAGTCGGGTTCATTAACTGCTGAGCCACAATGGGAACTCCAGCTTTTAATACTTGATAAAAAATTTTTAAAAACAATTTTAAATTATCCCCCCAAAAGTACATATAAGTTTAATCATGAACATCAGTGCTCATATGAACAGATTAGCAAAACTGTATTTATTTCATTACATACTGCCTTGCATAACTTTCTTCTGATTCTGAGTGAAAATCCCACTCAGAAAAGAGTTACGCAAGGTAGTATGTAATGAAGTAAATACAGTTTTGTGTAGTAATCAAATGATTATGGTAGTAACACTGATCATAATTAGCGGTGGTAACTGATAATAATTAACTTTGCTATGAACAATCAGTGAAGTGTTAAGGAGCAGAGGGATATTTATCTAGACCTTTAACAATGAGTAGATTGTGTATGAATATTCAAAAACAGAATAGACAGCATTACTGATAAACTGCCTCAAAATTAATCTCAGCTGTGGCACAATTTCATCTCTGTGACTCCATATTTTATTGTGATTATTTATCTCCTTATGTCCCTACCAAAATTCTGTCTCTGTTCTTGATATGAAACCACTTATAATCTTGCAAGATATTTTTAATTATGTATAAGAAAAAGAAATGCATCCTCTCCATTTCTAGCTATTTTGTGGAACTCAAGATAATCGGAGATCTTTCCTCTACAGTGCTCTAAAATAATCATAATATACAGCTTGCAATTTAAAGGCGATTACACAAAGTAAATGATGATCTCTAGCATTTGGTCATACAAGGTTTAGTTCTGACATTTTACCAGTAAGCGTGTTTTCCAAGTTGAGATTACTTTGCCATGTTTTTGTCTTCGCAACTACCTGACAGGTGATTTGTGAGTTTGTGTCACAGTTGGATGGTGTCCACCCACCTAAGAAATAACAAACACAAAGAACTCTTGGAACAGATGGAACACCCTCATGGATGGTTTCGCCTGCCTAGGGGACTGGCAAATTAACGGAGGAGTATGGGTTCTGATAGGGAAAGAGATACCTGCTAGCATCACTGGGCAAGTCATCAATGACAGCTGCTTTCTCTAAGCATTCTAAACTCAAATTGATGCCTCAGTTCACAAGACTTCAATGTTATATTTGTAAAATGAATCCCAGTAATAAATTTTGGGGTTTTCTTGCATACCTTTTGGTATTTTTTTTAATTTTCGTAAGAAATGTTCTTATACTGAAGAGGAAAAGTATTGCGCTATAGGTGGGCAATATTACAGATGAGGCAAAGAGGGGACTATTTATAAAATAAATACTCAGTTTCAAGCTTGACAGTTTCACAGGTTTCCCATGAAAAGTTTTCATCATGTAATTATCTTTCATTTTAAAAAAGTCACATTCGACTGAAAATATGAACACCTGCCTGACCCATTTTCCTGCTTTTAAAAAATCTAGGGTAGATAATTTGAGTTCTCTCTGCCTCCCACTATTTCCTTTTTCTTTTTTTTAACCATAATCTCGTCTTCTTTAAATGATACAAATTATGTTATTAAATATCAATCTATCCTAGTTTGATTTTTTTAAAAAAATTCCTAATGGTATGAGTACTTTCTGATTTTCCTTTCTGATTATCTTTTGTTGTTTTACTTGAAGACAGATTTTTTTAGGTCAGGGTTTTTTCCTTAATGGAAAAAATTAATCCCTTGAAAGTTGAATGTCAATATTAACAGATGTGTTTTTATTTTCTTGAGTTCTTGCTCTTAGAATCCATATTTATACAGATTCATATGGACTTAGACCACGTATAAAAACAGATACAGAAAAATGTGTGTATTTTGGTTGTCTACAGTCCCTTTTTAAAATTCTTAATGATTAGGGTGCTGAGAAGTTGAAGCCTCTATCTTAATAGTTGTTCTGCCAAAACCACTTCTTTGTTTACTATCCCAATTAATAACAGCTAAAGCTCAATTACATACTAATGAAATCCATGGAAACACCAAGTTGAGAGCAGTTATAAACTGAAGAAAGGGTGGTCACACAAAAGCATTATAACGCTGTAGAAATCTGAGAAAGAACAAAAATGTCTAAAAAATGCTCACCTGATGTGCGATTTCGTATGTAGAGAAAGTTATTAGGTTTTTACACATCTTTGCCTTCATTAAGCACGTATGCGCTTGTCTAAATCCTGATTATATCCTGGGAGTAATGAACACACGATTGTTTCCTTGGAGCTCTGGAAAACTGGAAACGTTTGGTTGTCAGTACATAAAGCTTTATCAGCATAAGGCCATGTGGAGTAAATTACAGCTATTCTTTACTACAATGATGGCTTGTTTTCCTTCAGGTTGCATTTAAGGTACATTTTTTCTGTAAACAACTCTTTCCATCCATTTGGGACAATGAATAAGATCTCTCAGACAGGCTCTGCAGCTCACAGCTTTTCAACTGACTTCTGTTAATCCCAGTAACATTCACTTTTGCCTGGACTTCCCTATGGAAGCCGATTCAAGGAAATACCAGGGGAACTCACATTTTATTTACTAATTTTCCCCTTCATAGTTATTTCAACTAAAAAACATTAATAGACATCTAAACCATCAGCATAATTTTCTACATTTACTGGGATGATCAAATGAGTAATAATATTGGAACAGAGTAAGCACTGATGTTTTGAGATATTACGTATGTGAGAGGAAATGAATAAGCACAGCATACATACCACACATATATATAAATTGAAATGATTGAGAATCATTATTTAAATATGAATAAAAATAAGTTTGTGGAATGAAATGGTGAGAAAGTTGTACGCTGTACAAATTAAGTGCGTGATTTTTAAAACAAAGAAAGTTGAGAGCTGTAAAATAGTCTAACCATAAAGTAATAAACTCATATCGGTAAGTAATCTTTGAGATTTTGGCTAGGAGACCTGTGTAAAGCAAAGAGGTGAGTTATCATAGACTATGGATAGAATTTAAGCTAGAATTTAAGTATTTTGACTGGCATTTTGGTATTATCACTGTACCCTGTGGCCAGTGTACTGCATTTCTCAGGGTCAATATTTTACTTATATCAATATATTAATAAGCCTCTACCAAAACATGCATTAATTTTTTATGCACTGGAACAAAGATCAAAGTATCAGATATGAAAATACCTAATTTTTGGAGTTCCCTGATGGCCTAGTGGTTAAGAAATCAGCATTGTCACTGCTGTGGAATAGGTTTGATCCCTGGCCCTGGAACTTCTGCATGCTGCAGGCATGACCAAAAAAATTACATAAAACTTTTTTTCTTCTTTTTATGGCTGCACCTACAGCATATGGCAGTTCCCAGGCTAAGGGCTGACTCAGAGCTGAAGCTACCTGCCTACACCACAGCCACTGCAACTTAGGATCCAAGCCACATCCGCGACCCGTGCCACAGCTCACAGCAATGCTGGATCTGTATCCACTGAGCGAAGCCAGGGATCAAACCCACGTCCTCATGGATACTAGTCAGGTTCATCCAAAAATATCAAACTTTTGCTCAGCAGCTCCCTTTAGATCTCAAAGAGAAACATCCACGGAATGGAGACACAGATGATGGCATTTCTGTTTTGAGGAACTTAAAACTGGACTTTACAGATTAAAAAAAAAAACAAAACATAGTCAGGAAAAAAAGCACAATAAACACTCTTAAACACTGCTGGAGTAGTAAAGAAAAAATATTCTACTGCATTCTAGAAGAGGAAGAATTCACTGAAAAAGAACCATTGGTTAAAGCTTTATTAGATGAATGAGCTTTCAAGCACGAAAACCTATAAATCAATAGAAAAGCAAGAGAAAAGCATTATACATGGATGGACTCTTAATTAGAAAATGCTGGGATCTGGAAAGAAAGATGTGCTCAGGGTGGATCACTTTGCGGAACTAGACATTGTCTTAGATATAGAATGAGGACAATTCAGAAGATGATTTTAATTACAGAATCATGTGTTAAACATTAACATAACTTTAAGAAGTTTTTTGATATTGACCAGGCAATGTTCTAAGGACTGAAAAGAACTGGAGAGTTTCTTTGTAGGAAGAATTTGAGGATAAATTTTAAGCCCCTATCAAACCTACGACATGGACCTCTAGCATTATGAATGATTTCAACAGCTATGACTTTGAAATTTGACCTATTGATGGGCTGCACCCCATAGGCCTGCAAGCCCTGTACTTGCCCAGCTTTAAGACAGAAAAAAGTGGAGTTCCCATTGTGGCTCAGTGGTAACGAACCCAACTAGGGTCCATGCAGGTTTGACCCCTGGCCTTGCTCAGTGCATTAAAGTTCTGGCGTTGCCATGAGCTGCAACTGGGGTTGCAGGTTGCAGATGTAGCTTGGATCCCACATTGCTGTGGCTGTGGTGTAGGCCAGCAGCTGCAGCTCCTATTCACCCCCTAGGCTGAGAACTTCCCCATGGGTGTGGCCCTAAAAATTCAAAAAAAAAAAAAAAAAGGCAGAACAGAGAGAGAGCACAAAGTCAGTGATGGGAAGCAAGGTGCTGGAGCCTGTGTGGTAGATGGTGGGGCAGGACTTGGCAGCATCTTCACTCGCTGGAGGAGATGGAGGTTACCAGTTATAGGAGGGATTGACAATCTGATTGGCTCATCCGTTACCTGGGAAACCATCAGAGGGGCATGCCCTTCAAGGCCCCTTTGATAAGGAGAGTGCCAAGTTCTGATCTAACGCTAGAACAAAACAGACTCACAGACTTTGAAAAACTTACGGCTCCCAAAGAGGACAGGTATGTGGGGGGCACAAACTGGGGGTTTGGGATTGGCATACACACCCTGAGGTTTATGGAATGACTGACCATCTGGGACCTACTGTATAGCGCACGGAACTCTACCCAATATTGTGTGACAATCCACGTGGGAAAAGAAACTGAAAGAGAATGGACGTGTGCACATGTATAACTGAATCACTTTGTTGTACAGTAGAAATTATTACAACATTGTAAGTCAGGGATACTTTAAAAAAATGAAAAACAAAAACAAAAACAAATAAAGCCAGAACAACCACTCGTGGAGGCCCGGGCTGAGTATGTAGGAGGGTTGGTGAGGTGAGTAGGTGTAGGTGGAGTAGGCACTGGTGGAGCAGGGGATGTACAGAGAGCAAGGGAACAGCCATCCTGAGTGACCTGACCATGCAATATGAACCTGTGGTATTGAATCTGATGGACTGCACGCAGTAAGATCTAAGAGAGCTCCCTAAAATGAGACTTGTTAAGGAATTCCATGTCGTCTCGATAAGTTGTGACATTTAAGAACAATTCTCAATCAGTAAAACTGACTTTGGCGACATGTATTATAAACATATATGAGGAACTATTGCTTCTCATTGTAAATTAACTAACTCCCCATCTTCTAACTTTCTTCAGTATCATTCTTGACTTGATTACCCCACTCCACTTATCAGATTCTTTTATTGGCTTGTTTTGGCTCCTGTCATCCTGAATGGAAGTTCCGGTACAAAAGCTTTATTATAACTATTAAATTTCAAAACCTGGCCCCATAGGCCAAGACTAAAAATTGCATTTGACATATTTATGACTTGTCTTGTTCACCTGCCTATATGTTCAAGCACAGCTAAATCTTCACCCATTACTCAGCCACTAAACCCAATTTAATAATGTGTTGTCCTTTCTTATTTACAACCACCTAACTTTCAGCTTTTATTAGTAAATAGAAGTTCCTAGTTTGAACCTTGCCATTTAATATAGGCATCAAAATGTTGTACACATGAGCATGGGACAAAGAATGTGATAGTTTATAAGAATAATGTCTCTAAAACCTGCAGAATGGGTGGGAGAAGAGTAAAAAGGGAACATTGGAGACTATTACAGTAGTTTAAAACTCAGTGATGTTGGCCCAAACTAGGGAAATTCAATGACTGTGTTAAAAAAAAAAGTTTGTGTATTTTTATGCAAATGCATACTAATTTGGAGAGAGGAATTAACAGGAGCTAGTGACTTATTAGAGAAAGAATGATTAAATAAAAATGCTGCATTGTTCTAGAATCTAGTCATACAGATACAAAACTACTACAAGAATAAATTGGAAAACCTAGAGAAGAAAGAAAGGATTATGGTAAAAATTGGGGCTGATTTAATGTTCACTTAATCTGAGGATAATGCATCCATGTGGAGGCACTCTGCATGGAAATTCAAAATTAGAATTTTGAATAAAATTTCAGGACTAGATATTTATATTTGGAAGGTATGAACACGGAAGTGGATATATGAATCTTTCATGGTAGATGAGATCTAAACATAAAATAAAAGATAATGAAAGGAAGCTGAAGTCTCAGGGTTTCATGGATATTAGGAGTAAGAATGGAGCCAGTAAAATATAGAGAGAAGAGGCAAAAACAAAACAAAACAAAACAAAACCCAGAGCAAAACAAAGATTGTGGGACCACAAAAAAGAGAGAGAGATTGAGCAAAAGAAAGGGAAAGACAGTAAGGAGAGGGAGAGAAAGGAAGAAAAAAAAGATTTATCAAGAGCTGAGATGTTTTCAGGGAATGTGAGTTAAGAAAGACAAGTGTCTATCAAGACATTAGAAATAACATTGTAATTGTGAACATAACGAGGTATAGTTATGATTAAACCGCTATTTGGTAGTGATTATACCAGGAAAAAGAGCATTAAAACAAACAAAAACCACAAAGAGATCCCCCAAAGTCCTTATTTTGAGACATTAAAAAAAAATTATTGATAGTTGTAACTGTTGGTTGTTGCCCTAACATATCTCTGTTTATTTAAGAAGCTCAAGGATGTCAGTAAAGACCAAACTGCATCAGATTTATGTTTTAAAAAACGTTTTTCTCTCTGTCCTTTGTGCTTTCTTTTTCTTTAAATAAGTGTTTTTTTCTTAATTTTATTTGTTTTTTTTTTTAGGGCCACATCCACGGCATACAGAAGCTCTCAAGTTAGGGGCTGAATGGAGCTGCAGCTGCCAGCTTATGCCACAGTCACAGCAATATCAAATCTGAGCCACATCTGCAACCTATACCAGAACTCACAACAACGCCAGATCCTTAACCCACTGAGCGAGGCCAGGGATCGAACCCTCATCCTCATGGATAGTGGTCGGGTTTGTTACCCTGAGCTACAACAGGAGTGTGCACACGGAGGTTCCCAGGCTAGGGGACTAATCGGAGCTGGAGCCGCCGGCCTGCGCCGCAGCCACAGCAACACGGGATCCGAGCCGCATCTGCGACCTACACCACAGCTCACAGCAACGCTGGAGCCTTAACCCACTGAGCGAGGCCAGGGATCAAACCTGGAACCTCATTGTCCCTAGTCGGATTCGTTAACCTCCGTGCCATGATGGGAACTCCAAAAAAGTGATTCTTAATAGCAAGATTTGTGCTTTAAAATTTTTTGAAATCAAATATATTACATTGGGATTTTAAAAATAAGAACATGAGAATATGAAATATATTCAGTAATAAAAGATATTTTCACCAGGAGGGTAGTTAACCAGTTTAATATTAGGTTAAAACAAGACAGTTTCTGCAATATTTTGAAAAAGAGATGTTAAGCTCTCAACATTTTAAATGAAATGCTGTGTTAAGTCATCCTTAGTTTGAGAAAATATATATTAGATTTTTGAAAATTATACAGGATGACTAAAAAAATTATCCCTAGGTTGAACAAAATAAGTAAGAATAAGAAAAAAGATTTTATGTTTCCTAATGTAGGCAGCTTACAAAGCTGTCATTCACGTCTAATAAAGACCCATCCCTTGCTTCCCTCTGAAACCTACTTTGAAAACCAAGAACACAAATAAGAACCTGAGTAAGATTTTAAAAGAGCAAAACAATAGGACTAAAGTCATAGCAGAATTCGCAAATTTGATTGCATCTTAAGAAATGATCATGTAATTATATTGAGTAATTACGAAAGAATTATACTTCTGATACATGCCATAGCATCTGTGAATCTCAAACATGATAATAAATGAATGAAGCTGGATAGAGAGGCTACATACTGGTGACTGTATTTAAAACACATTTTTTTTCGGTCTTTTTAGGGCCAGACCACAGCATATGGAGGTTCCCAGGGAAGGGGGCTACACAGGCACAGCAACATGGGATCCAAGCCACGTCTGTGACCTACACCACAGCTCATGGCAAAGGCAGATCCTTAACCCACTGAGCCAGGCCAGGGATCGAACCTGCATCCTCATGGATGCCAGTAGGGTTCGTTAACAGCTGAGCCCTGACAGGAATTCTTAAAGAACGTTCTAAAGAGTGGTCATTGCCAAGCAATGAGTTTGGGGAGGTGTGGAACGGGGTACAAAAAAGCACAATGGAGGTCTCGTTGATGATAACTATATGCTATGTACTTTTTTTTTTTAAGGGCCATACCTGCAGTATGTGGAAGTTCCCAGACTAGGGATCAAATCAGAGCTGCAGCTGCTGGCCTAAGCCACAGCCACAGTAACTCGGGGTCTGAACTGTATCTGCGACCTACACTAGTGTAAAGAAACACCAGATCCTTGGCCCACTGAGTGAGACCTGGGATCAAACCTGTATCTTCACAGATCCTAGTCAGGTTCCTTATCACCGAGCCACAATGGGAACTCCCATATGCTATACCTTGATTTTGATAGTGGCCACAGAACTGAACATATCTGTCAGAACCCACTGAAATCCTTAAAAAGCAGTGAAGTTCAACAAATGTAAAATTGAGTTCAATAAAGCTGGTTTTAAATTAAAAAAAATAAATATCACATGCCATCAGGCATGAACAAGAATGGTTTATCTGAGAATTTAATTGCAGATGATACTTAGTAATGATTATTTTCACCAATGATGTTGTACTCATTAAAGATTTTGATGATTATATAAAAAGATGGAGAAGAGATAAATACATGCCATTATTTATGTAAGACTTGAATTATCCTTTTAAGATGAGACAGGGGACTGCATTTTATAATCATTTTCCTTTATGGCTAATAGTGATAGGAGCTAATCCTTAAATTACTGGACATGTATTCTCGACTATTAGCTCTGTTTCCTGGGTTAACACAAATCACTGATATAAAACTTAATCCCAAATTCTGTGTTTCCTTTAAAAACTCTTTTTTCTACATGCTCTGACATTTCAAGAATTTAATTTTCCTGTAATGTCCTATAAGTAGGAAATGCTGTTAATTTATTCTCTTTTAAAGATGAGTAATTTGATTTTGAAAATAGCTTTGCCATTTGTCCAGGGATTGTTACATGGTTAAACATCATTAATATTACTACGATAGCTTCATAAGGCAGTTCAAGGCTGGGTTTATTACCATCCACATAATCACATCATAGACGCTTCATTTAGTGCCTTTTTCCACTGTGGGAGTTCTTTTAGTATTGAGGTAGTGGGGTAAAGGTTTTTTTTCTAATTCATTCCACATTTTATTTTCTGCATGAAGTGCTAAACCTATTGAACCACAGATCTTTGGTGAATGGATCTCTTCACTTGCAGTATTTACCACTCTGGTAAATTAGGTGTACATAATAACCAGCTGTCGACCTCCAGATGTAGTAGAGTCAAGCTGCATAAATTCCCACCCTTCCAGACACACGTATTTTGATGCCTTTATCTGAAAACTTGGTCGATTGCTGCTGTAAATGATTTCAGACTGCGGAAACTAATTTCATGCCATCTTTGTTTTTATTTATTTAAACACAGGGAATTTTTGTGATAAAACTTTGACCATCGTATCAATCCTATCAATTTTTTAAAGAATATTTTGTCCAAAAGATGTTTGCATTTAAAATTACTTTCAATAAAATGGTATCTCTAACAAGTGAGGACCAGCTTTCCTAACAAAATAATCTGTATCCTAGATTGAGTATTGTCCATTGAGTCTGAGTACTGTTTCTACTTTTATTTCAACTTTGGCAATGAATGAATAATGAGAAGAGCTTTTTTTCCCCCCTAAGTTTTAAAGTTCAGTCCCTGAATAATGTTGATTGGAAATAATGTTGTTATGGCAAGTAAACTCAATGACCAAGGAAGGAAAATTTTCTAAAATTAAAATCTTAAGTTCTGAGGTAACCTTAGAAGAAAAAGCAGTGGGTCACAAGCATGGGCACTTGCACACATCCAATAGTTTGGGTTGCCCCTAAGGTACAAGGGATAAAATAAGAGTAAGTGCAGTTTGGCTGAATCAAAAACCAGCAGAAGATATATGCGGTTTCGAAGAGGAGCAACATTTAAGCTGCTGACACACAGCGGAGAAAGAACCTACCTCTGCAAATGTTCACAACGTGAAAGACAAAGGTCAGCAGAAAGGACTTGAGTGATTATTGAAAAGCCCATATGTGCCATGTTGGAACTCTATATATAGCATATATGTTACTTTACATTGATATCATCCATGGCTTCCGGAATCCTATTGGGAATTTTGACAAATATGTTTCCATTTCACATTGCATTACATCAAAATGCCACAACCAGCCAGCAGAGCTTAAATATATGAAATCATCTTGTTTGTAATCTAATAAAGTCATGTATTGTTTGGATTTGTGTATTCCTCAGATCTTAACATATTATTATGGGGAAATTGGAAGTAAAGTAGTGAGTTGATCTGAGGATTTCTGGGTGATCCAACCTCTTTTTTAGAGAACTAATTGAATGCCACAGCCCCCATGAAGCATGTGTGAATGGATATTACGGGGAGAGGATTCCAGCTGCCACATTAGTATCACATGACCTTGATTAAAAAAATCAAAAATGGCTGGATCAATGACTGACACACAGTCTAAAGTGATTCAGACAATCTCTCGCAGCCTTTTGGTGCTGGGGCACAGAAATACTTGACATAATTTTGTCCCTCCAGGTTCTTATTTTGGAATTAGACCACAGGAAATATACAGTCCACTTTTCACAGAATTGTAAATCAACTATACTTCAATTTTTTTTAAAAAAAGAAAGATATATTCCACTTTTTTACCAGCTTTCATGTGGCATTGTACATGGAGGTCCACATAAAATTTGAACTGTTTTCTCAGTATCTTTAAGTTTTCTTCTTTTTCATATCATATGTTAGTGCCGGATTATGTAAAAGACATTGGCAAGGTCACACTGGAGCAGAGACCTACAGCATATGAAGAACCAGGCAAGGAGGCACTTGAGTATTTGGAAAAAAAATGCTTCATGTAGGGAAAACTGTAGGGAAAAGTCTTGATGTAGAAGCATGCTTGATATGTTAGAATAGAGCCAGTAAGACAGTGTTGGAGCGCAGGGAGTGGAGTCTGTTTCTGTACAGCAAGTAAGTTCGTTTGTATCCTTGTTTTAGATTCCACATGTAAGTGATATCATATGAGATCATTTTACATATTTAAAAAATCTTCTAGTGCTGTATTGTGAGTGGGTTCTTTGGGCAATCTTTTTATTTTTCTTTAATCTCTTAGTATTTGATATCCAAAGATTAGATGAGTTTACGTAGGTTAAAAAAAAGTATGTGGAAAAGAGAAGTAGTCACTCAGACTGTAGCATACATTTTCTGGCACTCTGATAGTTTCTTTATGATCACTCTTTTCCTGTTTTATGGAGGTTGTGTATTCTCGAATCTAATATATCAATGAAAGTACTTGTATTCGCTTGTTTGGGGGTCTCTGTCATTGTTTGAATTAATTTGGTCAAATTTTATTTTCATCTTGAGTTTTGGGGCTGTAAATTGTTTTCTCCCCATTTGGCGTCAGATAATGTTCTTCTTATCCCCATTTGGTTACACATAAGTAAAATCTGAGTGGCTGCTATGGGTTTTCCTCCACTGTGGAAAAATAGATGTGTTCTCAGGTAGAATCTCCCTTAAAGAAAATTGGCTTTAATTAAGGGTAGGAGGCGGGAATTTATTCTTATGGTAACAAAGCTGCCAAATGTTGCTAGATCTTCATAATGAGCCATTAACTCTTCCAAGATGATTGTTGACTTTCTGCAGTGAATTTCCTCCAGTATTTTACTTTGAAAATTGTTGTTTTAAGAATCGCATAGAAGACATGGTATCATTAGAAGACATTTTGGAAACTTGGAAATGTCTGGGTTCTGGCACATTTTTTTTTGAACATTTGCATATGAAAATGTTGTTTTGTAGTAAATCATTCCTCTTGTTTCTTTAAGGTAGTATAGCAGTTTCTTTAAATTTATGTTCAAAATATATAAATATGTACGTGGGTTGGACTGTCTATGATTTTCATTTCACAGAGTAAGACTGGTTTTGATCTGCTACAGTTGAGAAGAACTGGCTGCAGATTCTTCCATTCGGTTCTCTCCAAAGACACTTTTCCATGTGGTGCTTTACCCAAACTCCCCCTCCTTAACTTTACTTTTGTTGTGAACTTGTCACATTCAGCTTACTTTTATCTCAACTTTAGGTGGAATTTCAGGAAGTATGGGGAATGACTCAAGATCGCAGCATCTTCATTTAAAGTGAGGGTTAAGAGTGGTGGGCTAAGGAGAGGTTAATAGTTGGTATCTCTGCAAGGCATGCACAAAGTAAAATATTTCAACGAGGGAGATACAATAACCCAGGCTAGGAGATTTGGGTCACCATAATGCCTGCTCCTTGCTCATGAATTTCTAACACTGAATTGGTGGACGAGCTTGACTGGAGGGTTCAGCCTGCTTTTGTTTTTGTTGTTGTTTATCCCCATAAATCTGATGCCTTGGCTGTGATAGTTTCCTAGGGCTATTGCAACAAAGTACAGCAAACTAGGAAGCTCCTTATTCTAAGGAGGCCAGAAGTCTGAAATCAAGGTGTCAGGGCCATGCTTTCTTCGAAACAAGTACAGTGCAATCCTTCTTTGCTTCTTATAGGTTGTGGTGTTCGCTGGCAATCCTTGACATTTCTTGGTTTGTATATACATTATTCCAATCTCTGCCTCCACTGTCACATGGGTGCCTCCTCAAGTTTCTTCATATTACATTGTCTTCTTAAAAGGATACCCATCATATTGTAATAGGGACCTACCTAACCTAGTGGGGTCTCATCTTAACTATTTACATCTGCCATGATCCTGTTTCAACATAGGCTTGCATTTTGAGGTACTCAGAGCATCCTCATGGTTTTTAGGGAGACTCAATTCAATTAATTACAGTGGGGATGGTTGGACTGTTTGCACCTTTGACACTGTCAGGGTAGCCAGACTTCTTATATCACAGCTGAATTCCCTCAGAGGAAGTGTTCTGAGAAATAGGAGATTGAAGATGTTTCTTGAAGTCTGAGCCCAAGTTAGTACAGCTTTATGTCACCATGGTCTATTGCTCAGTAACAATTATTCATTGTTATTTTGTCCAGCTGATTGAAAAGAAAGGCAATTTCTAGTCAAAGACAAAACTGACAAATAATTTAAAGTCATCTTTAATCTATTATTGACCTCAGTTAAGCTAATCCCAAACATCGTTCCAGGATCTAAGATCAGACTGATCTTATCCTTAATGGACTACTGAAAATCCACACTGACCAGTAACACTGGGCAAGTGAGCACTAAGAAGTGTTGATGTGAAGCCCTCATACATTTCAGGGATAGTGCATATTCTCAGAGGCACTGATTGAATTTATTCTTTATATTGGAAATCAAGCAACAGTTGATGAGTCCACAACTCCAACTCCTGGACAAGGTGCATGAAGAATTCAGAATGACCTTGTGTGGTGTAGCTTTCAAATCAGGGGAGCCTTGGCTGTGTTGTCTGAGATGAGCACCTCCTGCCTTGACACTTAGTCATCAAAACCTATTGATCCCAAGTTCATTCTAATAGGAAACAAAATATCCCTAAAGGAATTATTAGTCATAACTGTGAAAGGAGGTGCTGCCGTCCTCTCCTTTATTCTCAAACAAGGTCACAGAGGAGACTCCAATTATATGTTGGTCAATGGTGAAGGGGAAAAATATTCACATCCCTGTAGGAAATAACCCTGACCTCAAACACACTGTATCTCTTCTGGTATGCTATTCCATTATTCTATCAAGTCAGTTACTTCTTGCTGATGGACACATATTAATCTTTAAATTCCTTATGGTTATACATTGTCATGAGTTCACTGGTCAAAGGTATTACTATGTAAAATATCAAACAAGCAAGGTAACTGAGTAAAAGAAATTAATATACTAAAAGTGTTCTTTGCCACATGAATATATATTGCTTCTGATTACTTTTGCTGATATAAATTGAAAAGAATCCATTTACTAGCTTAAGAGGTACATAGCAGATGGTCGGGTCTATTATGATTTGCTGTAGCAAATATACCATATTTGGAGCTAAGGTTGGAATTGATGTCAACTCTAGAGTTGGTTTATAAAATATAGTCATTTTCCATAACCCGTTTGACTTCTGCACAGGCAAAAGGTGAGGGTAAGCAGTATAGGGTATAAATGATTAATCCTGCATTTTTAAAATCCTTGACTTGTGCATTGATTTATGTAGTCCCTAAAAAAATCTTTCAAAGATACTGTATTGTTTTTTTTCCCCTCATTTTAATATAAGGGGATATGGATGAGTGGCAGTTCCCAGGACTTATTATTCTGTTCTTCTCTCCTTAATATAACTCCATGGCTCAGGGATCACTGTTGAACTTTTCTCCAGTTTTTAAAAATTCCACTTGGAATTTTTCCAGTTGCAATTTTTCTCACTATGCAGCCAGGGACTAAGGAAATACTCGTAGCAGTGGTTTGAGTCACGGCCCCAGTGGGCCACCTGGGAAGCAGGCTCAGAACAATACTCCATAAATCATGAAATCATGAAACTTCACTTGTGGCTGGTGTTAGTTTTCAGGAATTGGCATCATTGATGTAATTCCATGGAAATTCAAAGTGGTTTTTTTTCTTAATCAAGAAAGACTTTGGTAAATGACTGCAAGTCCCAGTGTGAGAAACTTTAAGATTCTTTATGGCTACCTTGCAAAATCCTTCTTCAAAGAGATCTGTTTGAAATACTACCCAGCCCAGATTAAGAACACTCTTGAAACTACATCTTCCAGTTTGTTTTTTCTCCCTCTTTTTTAATTTGCTTTTTAGGGCCACATTCACAGCATGTGGAAGTTCCCAGGCTAGTGGTCGAATTGGAGCAGCAGCTGCCAGTCTACGCCAAAGCCATAGCAACGCCAGACCTGAGCTTCATCTGTGACCAACATCACAGCTCACAGCAATACCAGACCCTTA
>PVHT020000061.1:2386121-2405891 GCA_004024745.2 Catagonus wagneri
AATACCAGACCCTTAACTCACTGAGCGAGGCCAGGGATCAAACCTGGGTCCTCAGGGATACTAGCTGGGTTTATAACCACTGAGCCACAATGGTAACTCCCAGCATTTTTCATTTTAATTAAACAAATCTACAGTTACCCTTTTATATGTTCTTCACTATTATATGTGCTTTGGTTATGGTAAAAGCAGTAAAAACATACCATTTGTTTCATGTCCTAGACTGATAATTATTTTCAGATCTGTTTGATAGGAATGAACATCATGCCAAAATACTTATATCACAACTAGATATCCCATCCTGAATAAGATTTAAAACTGCATATAGAAGTGAATGGAACTTGGTTATCTGGGACATTTTTGAAATTGAATTTGAGAGGGAAATACATTTATGTGTGTGTATGTTTCTGTGCATACAGGTGTATGTACATGTTTCAGCAAAGGGTAAACAGTGAGAGGCATCTCTAATTTGACTGGATTTTAGGAATTGAAGTGCATACAAAATGGGGAATCTTGGTTTTTGTGATGAAAACATGGAAATCTGAAACTAAGTGTTGTTAGTAGTGTGATATCTGTCATGTTGAGAAGCTCAGTGGATGAAGTGAATGAAGTCACACAGAAAACAGAAAAGAAACCATAGATGGAGAGAATGTGTTTCTTTTGCCCCAAGTGCCTGCTTCCAGTAATCACTGTGCAAATGATCCCATGTTATTGCCTGGGATCAGTACTCATTTTTATTAAATCCCCTGCTAACCTAAGGTAATTCAGTACAAATAGATGCCATTTATATATGGAGAGTAATGAGTAATTTTCAGAAGGTGATTTAATCAATATTCCTAGTTCTAATTGTTCAACGTTACTTCTACACTTTAAGGGAACTCATAAAGGTATGATAGTCCTTCTAATCAATCTCTAAGAAGAGAAGTGACATTTAATAAGGGTTTGCCTCTGATCACTGAAGAATGTTTTCAGTCGTTGACTTGGTGCATTTTGTTGTGCACCACTGCTTCTAATTAAAATTCAAGATTATATCATTTTAAATTAATACTGAATAATCAAAATGCATTTACACAGTGTTAGTCTCTGCAGAGCCAAGTTTTACAAATAAGCATACTTTTTCTTTTCTTAAACTGTGTGAATAAATGTTCTATCAGTTTCAACAGTCTTTACAGTAGGAATGCAGACATAGCAGGAGAAAAAGCACTGCTTCTGGCACTTTTGTATGTAGAAAACGATTTGTTTATCTTATTAGTAAAATCAACTGAGTGAAACCACACTGGACATGGCTGAAAGATTCTGTTGGTGCATTTTTCAGGAATAGTATGTAGATTGTAGTACAACAGACTGAAACGATTAAATATTTTGTTTATAGAAGATTTTCTTATATACATTAAGAACTGCACATAGATCTAAGCTGAATTATTTGTTTGGGCTTCATGGAACCCTTCTTAAATTGTGAAAATGTATTATAGCATTTTACTTGGAAACAAAGGAGATTATCTCTGTGAAAGAAAAAGTAACATGTTCATTACACAAAATGCATCAGGAAATAAATCTTGAATATTTACAAATATTAATCATTTTGATGATTTTAGTGTATATGCTTTTCAAATCACTATGGATAACGCAAGAGCAAGGAACTTTCCATAATTAAGGAGGATTTAATACGTTTGCATATATTAGTGTTAATATTGATTAAACTATTATAAATCAGCATAACTGTACATATCTATGTATTTACATATGCATAAGTTTGCCCTTATATATATTTGTATATGCGTAGGTTTATAGTGGTTTGTGAGATTCTGAGCATTTGTATCATCATTTAGAGAAATTTCTAAAAAGTGGAAGAGATATTTAAGGACTTAAGAAGAAAATAGTTGTTGAAATTTAGATTAATTAATGCTGGTTGTGAGGTCACAAGTCATGTGGGGGCTTAGCTGTATTACACAATGCATATGTTAAAAATGAAGACCTGATGTGCTAAAAACAAGGTCAAGGCTGGAAACTCATTGTCAGAAGCCATAAAAAATAATCATCACAGATAAGTATATACTATAAGTCTATGGGTAAATAAAGTTAAAGGAGAGAGACTCAAGGAGCACTGGATTAGGTGTCCAAAAATATAAATATTTCTAGGAAAATTTTAAAAATGGATATCACATTTAGGAAATGGTACATAAATTGGGAGAGTAGTGCAGAGTTTTTTCTGTAAAATGGTGATTGCTGTGGTTATAGCTCAGTATCATATGCAGTTTTGTGGCCAAAGTCTACAGACAGCAGATATTTATAACAAGGTACAAAAAGAAAAGACAGAGTCAATCGAAATCTCGCACTAAAGTCTTGTTTTAAGTAGAAGTAATCTGAGGATAGTTAATGTGAGAACAGAGAGGTAATATGGGGAAAGTAATTGAATGTAAAGAAAGAGGATTGAATATATGATCCTTGTCCCAGAGTAATGGAAAAAGATGGAACATTAAGTATGTTTACATAAGAGAAATCAGTTTGTTCCAACTGATAATTGAAACATCAATGGGAAATGTGGTAGTAGGTTATTTTCAGAATGTAAGATTAGCATTAGGAAATCTATATAACAATAGGATGTAAGAAACTGGACTAGATATCAGGGCTTTGATGCAAGGGCTATGCATTCAGCAAACACACAGTCCTGAAAAAGTAGTATTCTACACCAAGTAATACTTAAACACACAAATAGACATCAAGTTACCTAATGTCAGCTATAGGATGCACATACAAAAAGAGTAAGCCCATTTGTTAGAACTGACTTGCAAGAACAAAATTGAAAGATAAGGTTTTGCCCTTTCCATCCGAAATTCTTTCTGTCTATAATCTATTCCCCTAACATCACAGTCTCATGGTCTAAAGACAGGATTGGTTGCATAGTAGAGAATAGGCTAAGCCTGGAGGTCAATAGGGAATGCTTTAGGAATTAACAAGAGGCTTGTCAAGCAACCTTTTGGTCTGCTATCAAATTAGAGAGCATGAACTTACAGTGAGCCAGCTTTTAAAAGTTCTTTTGGCTGTTATCATTTGTTTGGCCACGGATATCTGAGTTGGCAGGCTAGATGGATGCTTAAAGAGCTAAGGGAGGGTATTTCTGGAAAAAAGGCAAGAGTTCTAGTAACAATTTTTGATATTCCTGATTATTATATTAAAATAGATAAACAGCTAAGTAGCAAAATCAAAACCCCTGGGCAATACTGACAATGACCACTAATGGCCCTGAGACTAGCATGCTATTGATGTTGGTGTGGGAAAAATCAGGCAGAAGTGATAGGACGTCTGATGAGAACAGGAAAACCACAACATAGCTAAAGGATAATCACAGGAGGGTACAATGGTCCAAAGGAAAACAGCAGCTGAAACCAGAAGGTGTTTTTCCCCATTTAGTTGAGTGGACTTGCACTGATAGCTCAGTGAGCTAGAACAGTCTAGCTCCAGTGGACTCAGGGATCAGGGCTCCCATTCAGAAGCAGGCCTCAAACAGAGAAAAAAGTTAAAATTGCTGAAAGTGGAACTCAAATTGAATACTAAAGTGGAAATAGAGTCAAATTAAAAAGAAAGTCCAGAGAAGAATGCTAGCGAGAAAAAGACATCACACCAGAAAGCAATCACCTAAGGATGATCAACAAAATTCACATAAGAATGAGAAACACACCAAGGTCAAATTAATTTTAAAAATTCTCAAAGTAAAACAAGAATAAGAAGGGAAATAACATTCCTATAGACAATGAACATGTGTCAGAAAAACATGCTCAAAAAAAGAGATCAAATCTGTAACAGAATATGAAGATGAGTTAAAAGATATTAAAAAATTATACAATCTAAATATATATATACATATATATATACACATATATATGTATATGAAATGTAAGATAAGGCATGGTGGAGTTCCCTTGTGGCATAACAGGTTAAGGATCTAGCTTTGTCACTGTAGAGGCCCAGGTTGCTGCTATGGCATAGGTTTGATCCCTGGCCCAAGAACTTTTACATGCCATAGGTGTGGCCAAGAAAAAAAAAGATATGATAAAAACCTAGAGTTAAAAATATTATTTAGATATGAAGACAGAATTATAAGCTTCAAAATACAACAGAAAATGAATTACAAAACAGTAAACATGAAAAGGAGAAAAAGTTTAAATATTTAAAAACCAAAAAAAGATTATGTAGGAAGTGACAACAGAAAAGATAGGAAGAGAAGATCTAGCATAAATACAGCAGGGTGCTTGAAAAGAAAAAAAAGCATCAAAATAACAGAATAGTTACTAAAAGGAATTCAACAGAACTTTACAGAATAAAACATGATTTAAAAGTGTGTATTGAGGCGTTCCTGTCCTGGCTCAGTGGTTAATGAATCCGACTAGGAACCATGAGGTTGCAGGTTTCATCCCTAGCTTTGCTCGGTGGGTTAAAGTTCTGGTGTTGCTGTGAGCTGTGGTGTAGGTTGCAGTTGCGGCTCGAATCTGGTGTTGCTGTGGCTGTGGCAAAGGCTGGCAGCTACAGCTCCAATTAGACCTCTAGCCTGGGAACCTCCATATGCTGCAAGTGCGGCCCTAGAAAAGGCAAAAAGACAAAAAAAAGTGTGTATTGAAAGAGCATTATCCCATTATCCAGGTGACAATATTGACCAAGAACAACCAACACTAGGACACCTAGTAAAATTATTAGATTCATGAAAAAGGAAAAACATATTGAGGCAGAAATTCTCAGGTGCCAAACCGAAGTGGCTCCCACTGGCTAAAATTGGGACACTTTTAGATTTAGTAAACATAAGACATGCAATATGTTTAGATTCGTGATTTTAAAAAATATTAGAAAAATATACTAATCAGTAAGCTTAGAGGATGACAGAGAAACAACTCATTAACTGGAAAGCTGAGTAATTCCAGCAAAAAATCCAGCCTTTGTCCCGACATGCCTATATGAGTTACATTGTTGCATAACCAAAGAAGAGATGAAGAAAGCATATCCTTATTAAATTATTATGACCAATAATAAGAACAAGCAGAATAGAACTGAATACAATTTTACCTCCTGCATAAATGGATAAATTGGGCAATGACAGAGGATGAGTTACTGGGCACAAAGATAGAAACCCAGACATCGCATGGCTCCTGATGCAAGAACACTGCAAAACTGCCCACCTTGCCACGAAGCTGCAACCTGACCATCTGCAACTTAGGCAGAGAACAGAGGGAAGTGTTGAAGTACAAATTGGCTTCAGAATCTGCAAAATCATGAGTGTCAGAAACTCCACATACCAAATATCCCAAGTACTTCTCCAGATAAAATGTGAGGAAATAACAGTTATGGGTAAGGGAAAAAAAATCTTTAATGGAAATCATACTGTGGAAGCAAAATGATAATTATAGTATATATAATAATAATAGTAATAATAACTTATCTATGACGATTAAACAATCATCATGTACTTAAAATATTTTATTTTTGAAATAAAATATTAAGTATATAAACTTTAAAATATCCCTGCGTCTGTATTTCCTATTATCACTAATCTGTTTACTGATATTAGAAAAAAAACACTATCACTTTTGAATCACTTAAAGATTTTTTTTTAATCTCTGTAACAAGAAAATTTGTTGGGAATAGATATAAATGTGATTTCTTTTGTTGTTTGTTTGTTTTTAATGGCCACGACCACAGCAACTGGAAGTTCCCGGGCCAGGGATTGAACCAAGCCATACCTGAGACCTACACCATAGTTGCAGCACTGCTGGACACTTTTAACCCACTGCACCTGCACCTGGCCGGGGATCAAACCCACAACACCTACAGCAACACCAGCCACTTCAGTCAGATACCTAACCCACTACAACACAGCAGGAACTCCTGAATGTGATTTTTATTTTTATTGTTGCTGTTCAATGTTTGTGATCCAAGATTTAAT
This sequence comes from Catagonus wagneri, assembly GCA_004024745.2. Classification (NCBI taxonomy): domain Eukaryota; kingdom Metazoa; phylum Chordata; class Mammalia; order Artiodactyla; family Tayassuidae; genus Catagonus; species Catagonus wagneri. The sequence goes on from PVHT020000061.1 coordinate 2,392,051, forward strand.
AAAGATGTTTCTCAAAATTGTATCTTGTTAATCAATTACTGTACTTTTGTTTTGATATTTACCTATAGTATTAAATGAATGAGATATAGAACCCAAGATGATAAAGAATAATTTCAACACTTTTTATTTCTCTTTTATAAATACTGATAATTAGTGAGGAGGGCTTACATATTCTAATTTCATCTGGTAGGCCTGCCCTTTTTTTGGCGGGGAGAGTATTGAGCTACTGAGTCAAATTTCCTTGTTAAAATACTACAGTGAGAATAGTAAATCTCCTTTTGTTGTGTCTTATATTCAACTTTAGTTTTGTATTTGACATATAGACATGGCAACTTATTGCAGGCTCAAACACAACATTTAAATTATTTGATAGCTAAAGAATAAGAAACATAAAAATTGTTAAATGCCCCAAAGTTAATAATCATGAAGTAAAATGGAATGAAAATACCTCAGTATTTTTTCATTATGGAAATAGTATTTCTATGAGCCTCAAGTATCACTGAATATTAGCAAGTGACAGCTCGTCTCTTAAGGGGAGGGGCTATACTAAGAAATATTTTTGTTGTTATAAAACCTGAAAATATTTGCTGAAATAAGTTACAAAAATGCAGTTCTAAGTTTTATATGGTACCAGACCATCATGCTGGCTCGATTATAACTGTCCAAACTGAATGTTGGAAGTGGAATTTATATGATAATGTCTATCACTTTTAGGACTATACTGTATCTTTCGTTTTCAAATCTAAACATTGTTTTGCAACTGTTTTGCCACTACATTTTCTCATCAGTAAAATATAGGTCTTCATATATGTGAGGATTTTCCTTCTCTTATTAGTAAGTACTTTGGATATTTCTTAAGATGACAAACAAATACGCATAAGTTAGTGCACACTGCACATCTTATATATAATTTCATATATATTAATGTTATATACATAAAATTTCCTATTTATATGTATGTACATATGCCATGACCATAATCAAAAGTTTGATTTTGACTTTAATTTTGTGTAGTTTAAGAATGACTTCATAAAATGATGCACCTAAACACTGGGATATCTGTATCACTAAGACAATTAGAATTATTCTTCATCGGAATATAGTAATTTCCCAAAGAGTGGGACGTCGTTTGAACAGCTTTCCATGATTGAAAAACTCTTGGGAGTAGTTGAAGAAAGAGTATAACTTTGAAGAATAGAGGAAATATTCCTTGTCTCGCAGAATTACAAAGGAAGGAAAAATTACTGCCTACACTGATGATTTTCTCATACTGGCTCTGGAGCAAACAACCTCAGGAACAAGAAAATTGCATGGTTTTACAATTTAATAGGCCCAATTCATCAATAAGCACCTTGACAAAAGAATAGTTGTGGATTTTTTTAACTCAGTCATAGGCAGTGGTTTTCTTCTCTTCAGAAAATTGGAGATATCAAAAAAAGCAGCATCTGTCCACTTTTAGAAAACACTGTTATGATCTCTCTGAATGAAACCACAGAACAAAAATATTCCAAAAAGCAGTTTGTAATTCTAATACAGATACTGTGAAGTTTTTGCAAGACAGGTCAAATATATAAATGATATAGGAGATGGTTAAACTATTACCTTTGCCAAATAACTTATATTCACATATCTAGGTATGTTTAAGATGTAAGATGTAAATTACTGATGTTTTTGCCCTTTCTGAGTATTTTCTTCTTGATATATTTCACTAACTGAATGCATTTATTAAATATTTGCTTTTTCATCTATTATTTCTTCTCAGTTCTCCTTTAGATTCTGTTGATCAATCACTCATCATGCCTTGAGGATTTCACTGTGACCTCCAAGCTTGTACTTTCTCTTTTCTAATCCACATGTTTCAATAAAATTATCGGTTACACATAATTTGGATATAAATCCCCATTTACAGTTTCATAACTCTTGCTCAGGCATAATTACTAAGAATACCATGTTTGATGCTGAAATTATCCCAGTATTATTGATAAATCATATGTTCACCCTAATTCATAAGCAAGTATATCACTCCTAGACTAGACTTCTGAAATTCCACATTTTTTTTCCAGTACAAGATCATTAAATTGCATTCAATAGCTTCAGTGTGGGTTTTTGATTTGTTTTTGTTTTGTTTGTTTGTTTTTGTACCTTCCATTACATCTAAGAGAAATACTTGGATCATTATGATTTTGCAGTATTTTTCCATTCTCCAGTATTTGTTGTAGGTTACTCAACAAAACTAGCCAAGATTCTATATCTTTAAAGGACTAACTGTCCTTTTCCTTATTTATAGCTCTGATTCCCCAGAGCAGATATACAACAGGATAACAGCCAAGAATTCATCTGAAATTATACCGATTTCCACCATTAAAGTTCCACCATTAAAGTGATTTCACATAAAACTATGCTACTAAGACACTTATATCTGTGTTTCTGATTTCTTTTAGAGTAGGTATTTATTTTCTCTCACTTTTATTTTAAAAATTAAAAAATACAAAAAAAGATACTAAACAGACATAACCATATCTTGTCACCTAGAATTGAAAGTCTTATCCATGTCATTGAATTTCTTTAAGCAACTATTCAAATAAGGTAGAATATTATAAATATATTTGAAGTAATCTTTGAGCAATATTTCTAATTAGTTTTACTTTATCCCCTCCTTAAAAATCTTTAATTTTCTCCTTAAAAAACTAAAATAAATTTTGGGTGAACATTCATAGTTTAACACGAATGTATCTATGTAGAATATGCAATATTATCTAACAAATTTTTAGGACTTTTTCAAAATACAATTGGAGAAATGTACCCTTTTACTCGCAATTTACTTTTGAGCTGTGTCATTATTTGATTATGCTGGAGCTGGCTAGTATTGATTTGCCAAAGCTCATCGTTTTCATGTTCATACTGGTAGCTTTAAATCAGCCACAGCATATTTTTTTATAGCATGAAAACTGGCAAATGCTATAAAACAGACGTTTTGGTCAGATAGATGATAAACTGATTATATTTCTTTTTTTATTATACTATTATATACACATTATACTATTATATATTGTATACATACACACTATTTTTTATAAATATGCCAAATTAAATGAGCTGTTGCTTTACTCATGGGACTCCAGGATCTTTTCTGTTTCCCTTCTTTCTTCTCTCTCATGTGGTATTACATACAATGTCACCTTGCATGTATTCCCTGGGAACTTGTACGAGAAATGGAAATTGCTAAATTCCAGAGTGTGCTCCATTGGGTTTCAGCATCACTGCAGTGAAAGCAGCATCAGTTACACTAGTTCTCATTTCTCCCCTCCTTAACAAAATCTGACATTTTATGCTCCCTGTATGTTGATGGTCTTACAAGTGAAATATTGCATAACTTATCTTTCATTTATATTTCTCTGATAATAAAGTTGATATTCCCTTCATTCATTTATTTTAAATTTGGTTTTCTTCTGTTTCAAGGAAAGAGAAAATAACTTTCATAGTGTCAAAATAGTTTCATTTTCCTTAAGTCTATACAACTCAATTCTTCCGCCTAAGATGAAAAAACTTCTTGAAACCAGAAGTGCGTTTTTAGTTTAGTTTTTGTTTTCATCAGGAGATCTTGCTAGTGTAAATACATGCCTTTTTTTCTTCACTCTCAAATAATATCACAATGTTGTAATCCTTCATCGTTCACTTATTCATTCAATGACTATTTAATGAGCACTTTCTAAGTCAGGCACTATTCTAGTTACTAGGTATTTAACTAAGAACAAAAGAAAAAAAAAGAGGAAATCTTTAACTGGATGGAGCTTCCAAATTGGGGTAGAAATCAGTCTATAAGTAAGATGTGTAAGAAAAATACTTTGTATCATAAATAGTGCTGAGAACTTTAAGAGGAAAATAAGGTAGGAAGAGAGGCTAGGGAGGGCTGCAATTTTAAGTCAAGTAGCCCAGTAAGGCCTCACAATGAAGATGACATTGGGTAAAGCCTGGAAGGAGGTAAGTGTGCAAATCATACATCTGGTTTAGAACCTGCTAATAGGCATGATCAGTAAGTACAAAGTCGTTGTTTGAAAAATCTGTTATTGGAATTTCCAGCAGTGATAGTGAAATAATTCCCTTTGGAGACAAAAGTCAAAACTAAGTCACTGAAGATAAAATTACTTCAGAGTAACCTTAAGAGGGAGAATTATTTATACATCATTACTGTGGATATATTTGGAAAAAAATAAAAACCTCTCTGCACCCAAGCCCTGCTTCATATTGCTTTACAAAGAGATTATTCCTTTATATGGATATAGCTGAAGTAATAAAAGTAGTCTCAAATTAAAATGCAATTTTATAGAGTTGTCATATAAGCAAGCAATCCGACTCCTGGGCACAAATCCAGAGAAAACTATAATTTTAAAAGATCCATGCACCCCTATGTTCATAGCAGCACTATCTACCTCAGCCAAGACATGGAAACAACCTAAATGTCCACTGACAGATGAATGGATACAGAAGATGTGGTACGTTTATACAGTGGAATATTACTCAGCCATAAAGAAGGATGAAATAATTCCATTTCAACATGGATAGGCCTAGAGAGTCATGGTAAGTGAAGTGAAAGAGAAAGAGAAATACCATGATATCTCTTATATGTGGAATCTAAAATATGACATAAATGAACTTATTAATGAAACAGAAACAGAATCACAGACATAGAAAACACGCTGTGGTTGCCAAGGGGATGGGTTGGGAAGGGATGGATTGAGCGTTTGAGATCAGAATATTCAAATTAATATACATAGAGTGGATAAACAACAAGGTCCTACACAAGGAAGTATATTCAATATCATATGATAAACCATAATTGAAGAGAACATGAAAATGAATATATATATTCATACATACATCAGAAACATTTTGCTATACAGCAGAAATTAACACAATATTGTAAATCACCTCTAAATAAATAAATAATTCATACTTAAGGTCAAGTGGAGTATAAACCGTTAAAGTATCACCATATGCCTTTTCATCTATACCAACCAATCTTCTAATACATCTTCATTAATTCAGGATATTAATATATTAGGGACATTTACAAAGAAAGAAAAATGTGTATGAGAAATTAAGGTCCCCAAACTTGTTACAATGAGGCTAGAGGAAATCTTTTTCTCCATACAGATCTATATGTTCCTCTCATTTCTGATCACTTAAACTTGTATCTAAAAAGTTTTGAGAGTGTTCTTCCCATTTCTTTGAGAATAATTGTCTGAAGGATAAGGATACCAAGGAAATCAGGATTCTCCGGTCTGACCTGAGATCTCAGGAGACTCAGCAGTCTCCTGCCCCACACTCTACTCTGAATGTGCACTTTCATTTAGCAAACCTCCCCCTTTCTCTCGGTATATCTTGCCATTGGGTATGTGTTTGCAAAACTTAATTTGTACCAGAATTTTGTGGACTCTTAGCATGTTCTTCCCGCTTCTTCTTTTTTAGACGTTTGGCTCCATTTCCCAAGAAAATGTGATTAAGCTACTGCTACTAGTTGCCCGAGTTGTTTAAGTGCCTACCAGCCTTCACCTCTGCTGTATTAATTCTACATAAACAAATTAAACACTAACAGATAACATGAATAGCTTTCTACTGCCCAGTGTCTTACTTTCCAAAGACTTTCGTTACCCAAAATATACTATTCTCCTATACCCTGAAACTCATCTCATTTTAGGGCATGGTGCTATTTTTGCCTTTCTTAGATCAGGTAGGAGATACTATAACTTCTTACCATAAATTTTAAGGTGTTAATAGATTTAAAGAAAATAAAGTGAAGATTAAATCATATGTTTCACAAAGTTTATTATAGTTTAGCTTTAAAAACAAAAAATATTAATTATACTAGTCAATCAATTGGTCTGCTTTTAATGTATGCAGCACTGGTTGGTTCTTTGAGATGTGGCCCATCTAAGATTACAAATAATTTGATTTATGAGAACATGTACTCTAGAGATAATAAAAAAGCAACATCAGTCAGTACATTCTTTTACAATTTTGTGTGCATTTAAAATGCCAATTGACTGCTTCTTACATAGTAAATATTTTTGTGCATTTCAAGGTGATAACAAAGGTCAGAGGGAGCCATCGAGAAGCTTAGAGTCTAATGAGAGGAGGACAGCAATCAAGCAGGTTCAGAACGGTGAGTAAACTGATGGAGTTAAATTCTGGATGCCAAAGCAGCATGGAAGGTAGGCCCTGTAACTAGAACTCTGAGCAGGACAAGGTTAGGGAAGATTTCCCTGGGGAGCTATTATCAAACCATCTGGGAAGATTTAAGGCAAAGATGATTTCAGGCACAGAACATGCAAAAAAAACGGGAGTTAAGTACTGGATAATTACTACAAAATCCTGAAAACATGATGCTCATTCAGCCTTAACTTCTAGACCAGGCTCAGATATTGATCATTTCCATGGGCTTGGGAAAGTCACTTGAACATTTTGAAATTATTCAATCATAGAAAAAAAGAGATTCACCTTGGCCACCCCTTTGCTTCCAGTCCTTCCGCTGTTCATTTTTCTATAAACAAGAAGAGAAAAAGAGAGATAAGGATGCGTGAAATTAATTTGAAACTCTTCTGCATTTACCTCTCAAGTTCTGAAAAAAAAAAAAAAAACGCTTTCTTCTTCATGATACTCTCCAAAGTCAGCAACAATGATTCCATCCTGGAGTTTGTGTAGATTCTCTTCACACCTCCTTTAAGACACTTCTTACCTTCTTCCTGGTGCTACAATAATTTTCATACAGGTCTTTTTTCTAGGACATTTCTTTTTATTACATCACTAAGGACCTGACACATCTATCCATGTCGTTGAACAAAATAATGCTAAACAAGTATTTGTAGAGGAATGTTTGCAAACTGTTACTGTAAAAAACTTGGGTCCACTCATTCTCACGTGCAGTTAAGCCCATCACTGACAGCAGGTTGCGGTGAAGGAAAGCACAGCTTTCACTGCAGGGCACCAAGCAAGGCACCTAGGACAGCTCCAGCTGGAAAAATTCAGACTCCCCCAAGTGTTTCAGCAAAGCATTTTTAAAGGCCAGGTGAGGGAGGGGAGTTGCAGGGTATATGACCAGCTCATGCACAGTTCCATGATTTATCGATGGAGAGCTCACAGGGTGGTGTCACAGGTGTTAACACCATCAGTCCATAGGTTCCCGTAGGTCTGGGGCACATAATTAAAGTTATTCCATCTGGTGGTGGTTTTAGCATCGGTACAATAACCCAGGAAGTACTCATCAGAGAGGAGCTACAGCAGAGGATATGGGGGAGGAGCTGCCCCAGGAGGGCTCCATAAGGTCCTGTTCAGTTACAAAACGGGACCACTTACACTCACTACTTAAAAATGATACATTTATAGTTAATCCTTTAACAAAAAGTGAGTATAATATCTACTCTTGATATAAAAATATCAAACAAATATATACAGTATTTATATAAAATTTATGATATATAAAAGCAAAAATAACACCTGTTCAATTAATGACCTAAAATTTGATAGTGTTGCTTTGAGAAATGTTTTTATTATAGATTTTTTAAATTACCAAGGTAAGTAGGAGAAAACAGGTTCAAATAATAGTGTAACTAGCTAACTTGCACTAGAGAGAGCGCATATTCAATATCGTCTCTCCAGTACTTCTTCAGATTGATTTTTCTCATTTTGATGCATGTTGGTAATTCAAATCAGTTGTTTTACTGCTGCCTTGCTTCCAATAAAACTCTAGAGGTCACACGCATATAGACTGAGCGAATATAATTTTAAACCATGGAGTCAAATTAAAAAGCAGGGGATGAGAATGAAAATTTTGGTAATTGTACTACACCCATTACAAAATTTAAATTGATTTGACTTTAGGGTGAGGGCTAAAAGCATATTCAGTGTAATAAAAAGCACAAATCTATACTCTATTGTTCGACACACTGTTATTACTACCAGTACCTCATTTTCCCTTCAGATTTTCACCGTAGAAAATTTTAAGAAAATGATTGCAATCAATCTTTTAATAACCTGAGTGTAGTTTTTCTAAAGTCTAATGCCTGCAATTGAATGAAAGACTGTTAGTTGTTTTTTGCCTCGGTTTTCTTAGGGAGAAAGATAACAGTTTCAACTACATCACTGCTTCAGACTCCTTTCTTTTCCAGTTATACCCTGACCCTCAAAACCAACACTGGTAAAGAAGAAAGAAGAGCGAGCATGGTACTAATTTACTAACCTCCTGCTTTATCCATTTCAAACCAAGATGTTCTGGATATTTTATCTCATTGAGAGTCTCGGTAAGATTTATTGTGAGTACTGTTTTCTGTGGAAAGAAAGACAAAGAGGTAAGAGGAGGAGAGGACAATAATTTAAACCACTAAAGTGAACTCTATCTTAGATCTAAGTTAATTATTGTTACTAACAAATTAGCAAGATGAATCTTATGGCTATCTCTCAAGCTCATGCTTTAGGTTAACAAATTACTCATTTATATATATAGCTATGGATTCTTTAAATCACAAAATATATTTTATATTTCAACAATTTATATTTTTCAGTAATCACATATATATTTTATATTTCATGTAAAAAAAAAGAGTAAACCAATATACGTTGTCTTTGTCTTGGGGCATTTTTCTATATTATCAGGGATACCAGGACCTGCATGCTAATGAAATGGAATAATATGGAAGATTACATCAGTTTTATATATTGTTGCCATTTGGAGGGGGCAGTCATGGAATTTATACAATGATGTGTAGTATTTGACAATGCCTCTCTAAAACAAATCTTATGTTTACTATAGGTGAAAATTTTGGGGGGATAGGGAAGAATTGGGTGGGTGAGAATAGCATATACACACCACTGTATAAAACAGATGACGAAGGACAACCTACTGCTTAGCCCAGGAGAATCTACTCAATAGCTTTTAATAACGTATATGAGAAAAAATAATGGATATATTTATGTGTATGACCAAGTCACCTTGCTGTATACCCAAAACTAATAAAACATTGTAAGTCAACTATACTCCAACTCAACTAAAAAACTGTGCCTTTTGAAAGCTGATTTTATTCACAGCCCTTTTCCTCTACTTATCTTTGCTAAATAAAATCCATATAAGAAACACACATATGTAAACACATCCTTAGCATTTTGCTGCTTCTATGACGCATATGAATATTTATTTAAATTTTTTTTTATTGGTTTTCTGAAGTTGTTGTTTGGCAGCCTAAGGGAAAGGACTCTTCTTCTGGGGAGTAAACATGGAATTGTTAGCAATTTATCTCTCCCTCCTCCTTTTCATTTTGAACTTCAGTTATTGGCAAATGTGGCCCTGCAGATGCTCGTGGCCACTAATGGTCCTTCTACGATTCAAGGATTTCTTGGCTTCTTGATGCTTGAACACAGTTGAGGAATGAATCTAGACTGACAACTTGATAGCACTGTGTTGGCTTGCTATAAGGGGAGCAGATCTGAAGACTCAGTATCCAATCCAAAGCTTTAACTAGTTCTTTGAAGAAGATTTGATTTTCTACGGTATGATTTGACTTGCTGGTTGTGTGAGGAAGGGTGGGGAAGGATGGCCTTCCTTTTATAGCTGGGACCATACCTGCATCAGCTCAGCTCTTCAAGTATGTACTTTCATCTTGAATCTGAAGACATCTATGTCCTGATGGTTTCTAAGTCTACCTCCTTTTCTTTTTTAATACATTAGTTTACTTAACAGTCAGAATTCAAATGATTTTTCACAGTTGCAACACGGTAGCAAATAGTCCAATATTTGTTCATAGTTGCTAACCACTCCTGTGGGAACATCATTTTGCCTGAAGTGTTCATTTTATCTGTTGTTCCTCATAGCTGTGGTGATAATTCCACTATAAAAACACATCTCTCCACATCACTGAGGATGATACTTTAAGAGTTTTGTGCAGTAACTTCTCCCATGAACTCCTTCTATGAGTCATAAGAAAACTTCAGAATTTAAGATGTTAAATTCTAAGTAGCTTTAATATGGTGCTCCTGCATTAATGGTGATATTTCTCTGCTAGTCCTAAATATATTATTTGAATGTCTCTGGACTTTTCAGAGGTACTGCAGTAGCCAAAGTGTTGTTTTCTTCCTAATATTTACGCCATTGCTAATTAGATTGACTTATTTTTCAAAAAGTCTCATCTGGCTTAAATATAGAAAAAAAAAGGAAAAAAGAGCTTATTCTCTGTATTTAGTAAAAAATTCCCAAGGATAGTTTCAGTTTCATAAAAATTCTGAATGACAGATTTAAATAATTCAGTATTTGGGGAGTTCTCTTGTGGCTCATGGGTTAAGGATCCAGTGTTGTCACTGCTGTGGTTCAGGTTGCTGCTGCGGCACAGGTTCAATCACTGGCCCAGGAACTTCAGCATGCCAATGGCAAGGAAAAAAAAACAAAGACAAAAACATATAATTCAATATTTGAATGTCATGCATATTTATACTTGTATATGTAAATATTTATGTATGTAAGTACGTGTGTGTGTACATATATACACACACACACACACATACACACATATACTAACACACATGATGCTAATGTAATGTTATGTATTATATATAAATATTGCCATCTCCTCCCCCAGACATACATGCTATATGTTTTATTATATTTAAATTTCCTATGGGATAACCTTAAAATTTTAACTAATACGCTAACCCTCTAGATCTTGTTCCATCCCTTTTAGATAGTATTCATTTATTAATTAATAAGATTCAGAAGCTAAAATCCTGTACTTTTTCACCCTCCTTTTCCCATTTTCTTCTGGATTAGAACATGACATAATTTCTTCCGTGATTATTTTTCTTTTTTAGCCCAAACTTTTATTTAGGTCCTAATAGTTAACAGGGGAATTGCTTTTAAATAGAGAAAAAATATGATTTGTGTTTTCTGAACTTAGTCCTTTAAAGCCATCATGTTTTAGTTCTGTAATATACTTGGCCATGCACAATAAGTATATTTGAAACTGGGGGCTCAATGAAACTCAGTTTGGAAAGCAGTAAGTAGAATACCTTAATTTATTATTTCCTATATCAAAATGATTCCCCTACTTACACTGATATTAATCTTGCCTTAGATTTGTGCAGTTGCTTTATGATGGGAATGGGAGGAAGGGAATTAGCATCACTGGAAATGCACAACAGGGTTGAACTATTTCCAAGGTTTGTGGAAACGCAAACTTAAGAGCAGCATATTGGAGCATCAGCAAAATGTTTGACTTGCCATCACATTTATTGTAACGAGCCCAGTAGCTTTAAAACCATGGGATTTAGATAATGTGTTTTCCGTGATCATAACAAATACATAGGGGACCATAAATCCTAGCTGAGAAGCTGAACTATTTTAATGGACTTAGCAACAATGTCTACTTCACAGAAGTGGAAGAAATGGGAAAGATGTTCTTTCACTACATGCTGCATTTTAATAATATCATTTCTAATACTGACCCTAATGTATCAACCCTTGATGTGCTATGTGTCTATTTTCATTTTTTTATTAGAAAATTATTTATTCTTCATAATCCTTAGCAAGATTGTGTCCTCTTAAATCAATATACCAAAATTTTATATTTTCCTAACATAAAATGAATAATACATTGAACTTATAATAACACCATAGGTTTTCACTATAAATGTTAAATTCATATACACTCTTTGGAAATTTTGAATATGAATGGACCACTTACCATAAATCATGCTAAGACCAATATTGCATTATATAATTTCAAATTATACCCTTTTATATTTATTTCTTTCCTTTTTTTTGCTTGTGTCTTGTAATATAAGCTCCCTAGCTGATTTTTAAAATTCTAAACATTAAGGAACATCCTTGCAATATAATTATGCATACATTTTAATACACATTTGTCATAAATATTGATGAAAATGCACACTTCCCTTTTTGATATGACTGCCTCTTACTTGTTTGAGAGAAAAGAGTATCTTTTTCTCTAATGTGCAAACTGAATGTGTAGCCCCTGATGGGTGGTCAGTGACGTTTATGGCTGAATAAACATTTCTCAAGCTTCATTAATAAAAGTAAAACTGTAAACAGAGCTCCTGTCTTCTAGAACTGTAAATTGCTCTCAAATATAATGATAACAATATGAGGGTTTCTTTTGTTTTTTGTTTGTTTTTTTGCTTTTTAGTGTTCCACCCACAGTATAAGGATGTTCCCAGGCTATGGGTCAAATCAGAGCTACAGCTGTCAGCCTATACCACAGCCAAAGCAACACAGGATCCAAGCCATGTCTGCAACCTACACCACAGCTCACGGCAATGCCAGATCCTTAACCTTCTGAGCAAGGCCAGGGATTGAACCCATGTCCTCATGGATACTAGTCAGATTTGTTTCTGCTGCACCACAACAAGAACTCCAATAATATGAATGTTAAATGAAATTGTTTGTAACATTTTATAGAAATCACGAGTTTTGATCAGTTTCATAGGGAGGAATGCAATCATGGTGATAAATCTCACTGTTCTCTAATGAATGTCAAAATTCAGAATATCTGTTGGACAGCAGAAGTCCTTATTTGAGTAAATACGAGTGGCATTGAATGGACCCTTCAGAAAAGATTCCTTTAGGGCCCTGTGTTACTGGAATTATTGGAGAGGGATAGCTAGTCAGAGAGCGTTCTTCAGTGAGAGAAAGCTTCTTTGCCATATTTCAAATCACTTTGGAAAGAAAAAAAGGAATTCAAAGTGAATTTACTTCTAAGACTGGCCTAATTACCTCATCTTTGCCTAAGAAGAAAAATAAGTTTTCATTAATAACAGAATCATTGAACAGAAGTGCCTGAAGATCATGACAACTAGCACTGCAAATCTCCCCTTTTAGTACTCCTAGGAAGATGGACACTAACAAACAAGCAAATAGAACCCGGTAATTAATAAGCATATTGTTCTCAACATCAGACCGTATGTTTAGTAAAGTTCATCATTCATTTATTCATACAGTAAATATTCATTTAGCCCCTAATCTCTGTCAGGCAGTATGCTAATTACTAAAAAGAAGTAAACACATAGATATACAGCGTGGTGATAAGATAGATACGTAGGAAATAATTATACAAATAAATGCTAAATTACTATCTGCACAGTGTGACAGATGACAATAAGCTGTCATGAAAATTTAATAAATGAACAAGAAGCTCTTTTATGATTTACTTAGCCAAAGGAAACAGCAATATCCCTATAAAACCTGATACCATAATAGGTTTGAATCTCTAAGTATGGTCATAGCCATGTTTATTTGCCTGTTAATTTGTTGAGTATTTTACCACTCCATGTACATCTGAGAAATAAAGATAATTTGAAATACAATGCATCAAGTATCACATCAGAGATAAACTTCAACACATGAGTACACCTTGCAAATTGACTGTCATGTTGGTAGAAATCTACTTTCCTAAAATAAATTTTGATCCCCAGACAAAACATTTGATATCTCAGGATAATAATGATTCTAAACGCAATGCCATTCAGATGTATCTTCAGGCTAAACATTTAAAAGTATACGTGAGACTAAAGGGAGGCAGTGGAGTTTGACAAACAGAAAGAAATATTCTATTAATATCTGTGAAACACCTGAGGCTGACTGACATTTTATGATCCTTGTCACACAAACTCAGGGGAGGAAAGGATGCCATGATTTTTCAGTTATCTCTGAAAATTTTAACTGCAATGTAATAATAGGGTAGACCCATCCAACATTTAATTTAAATTGCTTGTCACTTTTCCAAACTTGCATCTTCTGAATTTCCCAAGAAATTGAATTGTTTCACTCTTCACTCAGTTACAGC